>CM064555.1:21965689-21984240 GCA_032716605.1 Paralithodes platypus | reverse complement strand
CAGTTCTCTCCCAGCCGCCCTCACCTCCACACCACAAACATTGGATACTGCTCCGGTTGGTATCATTTGGTGAGGACACTTGAATTAACCACTTCATACCCCTAATGTTTGCAGTGTTAGGTCGCGCTAATAAGTTACGTTCCAGCTGTCATTACGTTTTGGCTCACTCTGTGCTGTATTAATGTCTGTCAGATGTTGAATAGGGTGGGAAAGTGTAGGAACATGTTTGTATATTTCACTCCATATGAAGAAATAAAGCTTGGATATTGCCGATACCAATTATTGATCAAAACATACTTGGTGCCGAGACATGACTTATTAGCGCGACTGTACACTCGGATGCCATAGTCTCTAACCCACTCATAAATATTCCTGGATTTCGCCTATTTCTAAATATGGAAGCATTTCTCTCCAAACAATTTTATGAACGTGAATTTCTATGCATCACCTACAAAACTATATATATTATTTATTGAAATAGCAAGTTCTATATATATTTCTATATATAAAATCGTCTACTAGTAGCCAGAATAAAATATAAAAGACGTCGCCGTTACTGAGGGTATCACTAAACACTTGACGATAAAAGTTTTCCCAGCTTCAATAAACACACGACAATAAAAGTTTTCCCTGCTTCAATAAACACACGACAATAAACGTTTTCCCAGCTTCAATAAACACACGACAATAAACGTTTTCCCTGCTTCAATAAACACACAATAAACGTTTTCCCTGCTTCAATAAACATACGACAATAAACGTTTTCCCAGCTTCAATAAACATACGACAATAAACGTTTTCCCAGCTTCAATAAACATACGACAATAAACGTTTTCCCAGCTTCAATAAACATACGACAATAAACGTTTTCCCAGCTTTAATAAACACATGCCAATAAACGTTTTCCCTGCTTCAATAAACACACGAAAAATGCCATCACGGAGACCAATCAAACCCGCCTCGCCCTGACGATACACCGATATAAAGTTCCGGGTTTTTCACAGACTCCCGCCGGCACAGCTATTCGGACAATTAAGGGGAGATTCCCACTTGAGGGATTTTTTTCTTGACTCCTTTCTCCCTCATGTTTAGCCCCATTGTTTTTTCTAATTTTAAGACGTTTGCCCCATTATTTTGACGATTTTAAGAACTTTCAACCCATTTATGTCAATTTTAAGACCTTTCGTGCCATTTAGGTGTCGATTTTATCCTGGCGAGCGATAGCGAGCCTGTAATGTCCCGGCCTCTGGCCGGGACATTTTTCTACCGAAAAATTTACAAATTCATCTTGAAAATTGTCTAGGGGGTGTAATTATAAGCTTGATGAAAACGTAGAGAACAAACTAAATACCTCCCCTTAAGTGTGATAGTTCGAAGCCTGTTATTTTACGGGTCCTTTTGAAACTGAACACAAGCGTCTAATAGTAGCCAGAATACAATACAAAACACGTCGCCGGTACGGAAAGGGTTAAGCCCCACATTCTGCTGCTGTGTGTGTAATACCATGATGCCTCGATAAGCCTATTTAAAACTGTCTATTTTCGTTGGCGAAGATGATATTATGCAGTTTTAAAGTGATGCTGCCTTACATACGGTACCGAACCAAAAGGGTAAGAAGATATATTTTATAATTATTTGTGAATTTTCATGTATTATATTATTTCAGTTTCCTCCGTAGACCTCCATCAAGCTTTAAGGGGAGGTATTTAGTTTGTTCCCTAGACCTCCATCAAGCTTAAAATTACACCCCCTTGAGTCCCTTTCAAGATAAATTAGTACATTTTTCGGTAGAAAAATTTCCCGGCCGAAGGCCGGTCCCTCTTAATTTACAGGCTCGCTATCGCTCGCCAGGATAAAATCGACACCTGAATGGCACGAAAGGTCTTAATATGGGGTGAAAGTTCTTAAAATCGCTAAACTAATGGGGCGAACGTCTTACAATATCAAAAGCAATGGGGCTAACCATGAGGGAGGAGGGGGTCAAGAAAAAACTCCCTCAAGTGGAGATCTCCCCTTGACTAATACCTCCAAGATACCACTTCCAGATCATGATTTTAATTTTTGGTAGACAAACCTAAAGTGCATGCTAGCTATCACCCCCTAGAAAAAAAATGACACTGAATAGCACGAAAGGTCTTCGAATCGACCAACTGATGGGGCGAATGTCTTAAAATCTCAACACTAATGGGACAATGGGGCTAAACACAAGGGGTTCCAGAAAACTCGCCCTTAACTCTCTTTTTACCCTTCTTGCTAGAGAGGTGTATGCCACAAACACCTTGCGTGAGAGACAGTACATTTGGTATCTGACACTAATATATTGACCTATCTCGAATTGATTATAAGGGGGTAGTAATATATATATATATATATATATATATATATATATATATATATATATATATATATATATATACTGTATATAAAACACTGACCACTCAAAGGCATGTCACGCAGTCCAACCAAATGTCAACATCACTTCAATTATGCACTATAGGGATGGTCGGAAAGCTCAACACACACACACACACACACACACACACACACACACACACACACACAGCCCGTAGCCTAGTAGGTAGAGCTCTCGTCTCACACACGAGGGGTCGGGGGTTCAATCCCGGCCGGGCGGAGACAAATTGGGCTTGTCTCCTTCATGTGTTAGCCTCAGTTCACCTAGCTGTAAATAGGTACCTGGAATAAGTGGACGACGTTGTGACGTCCCATCTGGGGTTGGCAAAAATGGTACAAGGCGAGATGGGTATCATATGGTTCACCTAAGCTGATGGCTACCTAAGCCTTCGGGCGAGACGGTACCGTCTATAGTGAGAATGGTACCATACAGATCCACCCTAAGCCTTCGTTTCCGATGTCGCCAATTGACTAAAAAAATACAGACTACACACACATCCACAGCCATTCCAACGATACATATAACACCTACACATATAGGAGGCGGGAAATAACGAGCATGCTCACTCCCGCAATACAACTAGAGTAAGTACACACACATATATATATATAATTTTCATATACATTTTGTCCTACTCCTTTTTGATTGGCATCATGGAAATTTCACATGCCTTCACCAGACTTTGCTACATTATAAGTCATTCAAAGATTGTAAGGGTCATTGTCTCTGTAAACAGCATGTACAAGAAACAGAAGGAAGGGGTTTCGACTTTTGCTTTATTCATCTATCTATTATCTATCTATCTATCTATCAATCTATCTATCTATCAATCTATCTATCTATCTATATGTATGTATACTGTATATGTACAGTATGTATAACAGTATGTACCAGCATCTATTTTTTTTTTTTTTTCTATATTCCAACTTACTCCCTCTCGGGCATAGGCTGAGAGCCTGGACATTCACAGCTGTACAATGAGCAGTGAAGCCCGTGAGGTCTTGTTCCAGTCTAGGGAGTGAGACATGTGAAGCACGTAGAGTACAACGAGCACCTGCCATCTTGCCTCCCCATGAGGCACGGTGCGCACACATGGCCCGAAGCGACACCATCTCTGAAGCCACCTCGTTCCCGTGCTTCACTGTCTCGCCCCCTACACTCGACTCTCACTCTTACACACATACACAACGCCACCTGTTTAGCAGATAACTCACCTAATATATCTAATATATCTATCTATCTATCTATCAATCAAATACACTCGCCATACCTTCGTGTTAAACTCAAGGTAAGGGAATGGTATGCCTTCAACAAGCACTCGTACCTCTGTTTTTCATGGTTACATACTGGGTCATGACATGTACTGTACCTGGTGCTGGCAATCAGGGAAGAGGGTTTTTTGGGTGGTTTGTATATTATTCCAATGTATTTGATTTATTTGATGTTATTAATTGATATTAATTGACTGATTAATTGACATTATGATAAGAGGCTTTTTAGATATTGGGTCTTGACATCCACCAAGTGCTAGGAATTGACTGATTAATTGACATTATGATAAGAGGCTTTTTAGATATTGGGTCTTGACATCCACCAAGTGCTAGGAATTGACTGATTAATTGACATTATGATAAGAGGCTTTTTAGATATTGGGTCTTGACATCCACCAAGTGCTAGGAATTGACTGATTAATTGACATTATGATAAGAGGCGTTTTAGCTATTGGGTCTTGACATCCACCAAGTGCTAGGAATCACGGAAGAGGCTTTTATTTTTTGGTTTACTTATATTTCCTTGTATTTAATTGTGTTCTATTAATGTATTTGATCTATGTATTAATGTATTATTTTTGTTTGTATTATTATTTTACTGTAGCTTATGTATTTTAGATATTTATTGGGAGTCATGAAGAAGCTTTAATTGTATTGTTTTATATCATTTGACTTCAGGGGAGGTTTTTAGTTTGGTCTCTAGATATCCATCAAGCTTAAGATTACAACCCCCTTGAGCCCCTTTCAAGATAAATTTGTACATTTTTCGGTAGAAAAATGTTCCGGCTGAAGGCCGGTTCCTCTTAAATTACAGGCTCGCTATCGCTCGCCAGGATAAAATCGACACCTAAATTGCACGAAAGGTCTTAAAATTGACAGAAATGGGTTGAAAGTTCTTAAAATCATGGGGCGAACGTCTTAAAATTAGAAAAAGCAATGGGGCTAAACATGAGGGAGAAAGGAGTCAAGAAAAAACTCCCTCAAGTGGAGATCTCCCCTTAACCTATTGTATATATTTATGTTGTATTTATGTTGTATTTATGTTGTATTTCAAGATCATGATGGTGTGGCAGGTTCTGAACTAAAGCCTTGTAATAATTCACCCACCGTAAGACAAGCTACTGGCACGAATACTTAACCCTATTTGGTCCTAGGGCGCTCTTATTTGGATCTTCCGTTTCGTTTCATTAGTTTGGAGATTTTAAGACGTGTCATTCCATTAGTTTGAGGATAATAAGAACCTTCACTCCATTCAGGCTGTCGATTATTTTTCTGGGCGAGCGATAGCGAGGGTGTAACTTTAAAAGAAATTGGCCTTCGACCGGGATATTTATCTAAGTAAACATTTGTGTTCAAGGGGTCCTGGGTGGTCATATACTGTATATATATATATACTGTATTATATATATATATACATATATATATATATATATATATATATATATATATATGTATATATATATATATATATATATATTATATATATATATATATATATATATATATATATATATATATACCGGTATATATAATATATATATATTATATATTATTCGAAATTGGCAAAAGCCAGCAAAATCCTCCATAGTAACTAATGAAGATATCATAGTAACACCCAAGACGTCAGCTCAGATAGTGTTAAGGAGGATTTTCACACACACTTATTTCAGGCAACTTTTCTCCTCGTATGACGTTATTTCCATCATAGTCTGGTTACCATTAGACGATTTTCTTTAGCTTGTAATCTACCTGTAGGAATCAATGGAGTAGAAATGCGATCTCAGAAAGCCCTTCGAATAATATAGAGCCTTCTTAATTTGTACAAAATCGTATACTTTTAGCCACGAGGGAGAGGGAGGGAGAGAATGGGCGAACTGCGGGTGAAAATGGGCGGAGTACGGGTGGACTTGGGTGGACTACGGGTGAAAATGGGTGGACTACGGGTGAAAATGGGTGGATTACGAGTGGAAAAGGGTGGATTACGGGTGGAAATTGGGGGCTTGTGAGTGTTAGGTGTGCTATGGGCGGTGTTGTGGTTGCCTACTCTCACCACCTCCTCCACCACCTAATCTTAATACATTTCAGCGACCGAGAATCACCAAGAGAGAGAGGGTCGAAGGAGAGAATGGGCGGCGTGCGGGTGGAGATGGGCGTGGTGTGGGTGTGGGCGTTGGGCGTGGTGTTGTGGTTGCCTACTCTCACCACTGCCACTGCCGCCACCTCCACCACCTACAATACCCTGCTGGGACAAAAGATGGTCCTAGGGAGCCTGGAGGAGACGCCCGTACCCTCCCGTTGTGAGTATAAAGAATACATTAGGGGGGTCACCGGATTTTGTTATCTTTCTCTCCTTTTCTCTCTTTCCCTGGCTTGTATCCATTCGGCCCCATTCAGCCTACTGTTTTAAGACGTTTATCCTCTACCCTAACCCTATGCCCAAACCTAACCTAACCTACCCTACTTTACGTAAACCTCCTCTACCCTACCCTACCCAGGCAGTGCAGGGCTCGAGGTTGGACCCTACCTACCTCGCCTGGACCTTCTTCATTCCTTCCCTACCCAACTATACCACGTCTCAAACCCCCAGGCAAGTGTCAGGCTCGGTGGTGTACCCTGTCTGTCTGGACCTCCTTCCCTACACTACTATACCACGTCTCAAACCCCCAGGCAAGTGTCGGGCGCGTTGCTGGACCCGGCCTGCCTGTCTCGCCTGGAGTTCCTTCGTCAGTAGTGGAGACCAGCTGATGTGTCGCCTGGCTGACTCCGGACCCACGCCCTCAGACATGGAGGTAGACCAGACCGCCATCACAGGAACCGGTACGAACACATACGGAGTTATGATAGAATCTATATTTTATTAATTCTACCACACCAAACACCTACTATGAAATCAATGAAAGCTTATGTGATCCACCGGGATTCGAACCTGAGTTTATCACACACAGATTTGTACACACTCTAACCATTACAACGGGAACCGGTGGACAATTCATATCTATATATCTATATACTCAGGCACACAACCCATTGCTGGGTTGACACGAGACAGAGCCCAAACAGAAACAATATATACATTTTTTATTCTCAGGCTGTGGGACCACTTTCGCGTTCCCTCGCCCCATTGAGTAGGAGCATTTTACAAGGGGAGGGGGGGATTTCTAGCCCCCTGGCCCCAGAAGGAAAAATAGGACACTATACGAGACAGAAAGAAACAAGCTAAAATTGAGTAGAGGATGCCAAACCTCACTCTGGATAGGACCAGCCTTCACCCTTCAATTCATAGATATATACTGGTACTATAACATAATAATAAGCGGGAACCACTGGGCATTCCTAGATATAATAGTAATCAGGATCTGGTATGAAAACACACACACACACACACACACACACACACACACACACACACACACACACACACACACACACACACACACACACACACACACACACACATAGTATAAGAAAGAACATAATATAAAAACTTATGTTCATATGTTCGTCTGTTTCTGTCTATGTGTATGAAGAAGAAAAAGCTAAACTGCCTGTAACAAGTGCCCCCCCCCCAAAAAAAAAAAAAAACATATATATATATACAGTATATACCGGTATATATATATAATATTATATATATACACTATATTATACAGTATATATATTTCAAACATGCTTGAAAAATTTCCCCGCCCTCACGGCGCATTACGGCCCACACCCACCGGTTGACGGCACCTGGGACCATGCCCACGACATGCTTGTGGTCCCATGTTTGACGGCAATCGTTATGGAGATCATGAGTGTGTGACCAACCCTTAAGGGGAGGTTTCCACTTGAGGGATTATTTTCTTTACCCCTTTCTCCCTCATGTTTAGCCCCATTGCTTTTGAGATTTTAAGACGTTCGCCCTAGTAGTTTGGACATTTTAAGACATGTTGCCCCATTTCTGTCAAGTTTAAGACCTTTCGTGCCATTAAGGTGTCGATTTTTTTCCTGGCGAGCGATAGCGAGCCTGTAATTTAAGAGCAATCGGCCTCCGGCCGGGACATTTTTCTACCGAAAAATGTACAAATTTATCTTGAAAGGGGGTCTACGGGGTGTAATTTTAAGCTTGATGAAAACGTAGGGAACAAACTAAATACCTCCCCTTAAGTGACAAACTAAACTACATTGGTCAACAATTACAAAAGCAAAGCAAAAAGCCTCAATATTAATGAATATGTTGTGTCATGTGCCAGCGTTCGAACCCAGGCCAGTAGTGCAGCACTCCAGCACCTAAACCACTAGACCACCGAGGAGCTTAACATCCAAGACGTCGGACCAGATAGTACACAACGGAATAGGCACGATGACACCCTTAGTTATGATAGGTTACGGGATATTAGGATATTTTGGGGGTATTAGGATATTTTGGGGGTATTAGGATATTTTGGGGATATTAGGATATTTTGGGGGTATTAGGATATTTTGGGGGTATTAGGATATTTTGGGGGTATTAGAATATTTTGGGGGTATTAGGATATTTTGGGGATATTAGGATATTTTTGGGGTATTAGGATATTTTTGGGGTATTAGGATATTTTGGGGGTATTAGGATATTTTGGGGGTATTAGGATATTTTGGGAGTATTAGGATATTTTGGGGATATTAGGATATTTTTGGGGTATTAGGATATTTTGGGGGTGTTAGGATATTTTGGGGGTGTTAGGATATTTTGGGGGTATTAGGATATTTTGGGGGTATTAGGATATTTTGGGGGTATTAGGATATTTTGGGGGTATTAGGATATTTTTGGGGTATTAGGATATTTTGGGGGTATTAGGATATTTTGGGGGTATTAGGATATTTTGTTGGATATTTATTAAGGATTTTGCTTGCTTTTGCCATTTTCGAACAATGTATTTTAGTTTGTCCCCTAGGCTAACAAAAATGCCTTCCCAGACTTTCTTCAAACAAAATGTATGCCCACTCAGGACCCATTCAAGCTAAATACATTTTTCGATAGAATAATGTTCGGGCCGAAGGCCGATTTCTTCTATGTTAAAGGCTTGCTAGTACTAAACCAGAAAAAAATCGACACCTGAATGGAGTGCATTATCACCACACTTATGGGGTGAAACGTCTAAAATATCCAAAGTACAGGAGCAAAACAGGGGAGGTCCAAAGAGACCCCGCTCAGACCAAATAGGGTGACATGACTGATCTGTTTGTATACTCCGCAGATTTGAGCATCCCTGTACCAATAACCACCACCACCACCCCCACCACCACCACCACTACCACCCCTATCGTCATCACCTACGAGAGGAAGGTTGAGAAGCATAATAGATGCGATGATAAACACGGCGTTACTGCCATCATTCTGAAGACTGGTGAGACGATCAAGCGGAACAATATTGAATACCTTGAATACACTAAACCTTCCTCGACTGCAGCCTCGAATATCTTTGATACTGAAAGGGGTTCTAAAGAGTTGATGTCGATGGGACCTTCTCCATCGTCAGAGCCGTGTTCCCCAAACAATGTCATCATGAACATCAAGGCATATAAGACCAAACAAGGACCCGATGAATACTCTGACGAAGATAGCTTATGGGACAACACCGAGTACATGTTGGCCGTGTGTAGTCCACTGCAATACTGGGTGCTGGACTCCGGAGATTGCGAGATGGTATTGCTACAAAATAATGAGGACTGGCCGGGACAAGAGTACACTTCAGAGAGCTCTTCAGATTGGAACGTCTGGGTCAAGTGTTCGGAACAGTACATGGCAGTCCAGGTCACCCGAGTTCCCGGTATGAATGATAATTATCGGAAACTGTGGACCATGAAGTGCTGCAGAGTCAACCCAAATTAAGGCTCTTGATTCCAACTGATGGCTCTTGAATACAACTGAGGGCTCTTGAATACAACCAATGACTCTTGAATACAACTGAGGGCTCTTGAATACAACTGATGGCTCTTGAATACAACTGATGGCTCTTGAATACAACTGAGGGCTCTTGAATACAACCAATGACTCTTGAATACAACTGAGGGCTCTTGAATACAACCAATGACTCTTGAATACAACTGAGGGCTCTTGAATACAACTGATGGCTCTTGATTACAACTGATGGTTCTTGATTCCAACTGATGAGTCTTGAATACAACTGATGGCTCTTGAATACAACTGATGGCTCTTGAATACAACTGATGGCTCTTGGATACAACTGAGGGCTCTTGATTACAACTGATGGTTCTTGATTACAACTGATGCCTCTTGATTCCAACTGATGGCTCTTGAATACAACTGAGGGCTCTTGAATACAACTAATGGCTCTTGAATACAACTAATGGCTCTTGAATACAAATGATGGCTCTTGAATACAACTAATGGCTCTTGAATACAACTGATGCCTTTGTATACAACTAACGGCTCTTGAATACAACTAATGGCTCTTGAATACAACTGATGGCTCTTGAATACAACTAATGGCTCTTGAATACAACTGATGGCTCTTGAATACAACTAATGGCTCTTGAATACAACTAATGGCTCTTGAATACAACTAATGGCTCTTGAATACAACTAATGGCTCTTGAATACAACTGATGGCTCTTGAATACAACTAATGGCTCTTGAATACAACTAATGGCTCTTGAATACAACTGATGGTTCTTGAATACAACTAATGGCTCTTGAATACAACTAATGGCTCTTGAATACAACTGATGGCTCTTGAATACAACTGATGGTTCTTGAATACAACTGATGCCTCTTGAAGTCAAATAAAAGATCTTGAACCCCAACATAAGACCATTAAATCTGAGTTTGGGCTCTCTAAATGATATGCCTTGAGTACAACTTAATCCTATTAAATCCAACTTTAGGCTCTTGAATCCAACTGAAGGCCTTTGAATCCAACTGAAGGCCTTTGAATCCAACTGAAGGCTCTTGAATCCAACTTAAGGCCTTTGAAACCAACAAAGGGCTCTTGTATCCAACTGAAGGCTCTTGTATCCAGCTCAAGGCTCTTGAATCCAACTTTAGGCCTTTGAATCCAACAAATGAATCCATCTGAATGCTCTTGAATCCAACTTTATGACTTTGAATCCAACAAAGGGCTCTTGAATCCAACTGAATGATCTTGTATCCAACTGAAGGCTCTTGAATCCAATTTAAGGCCTTTGAATCCAACTGAAAGCTCTTGAATCCAATCTAAACTTTTGAATTCAACTTAGGACTCGTGTATCCAACTTCAGGTTCTATTATTAATTTGCAGAGTGAATCTTTAATACAAATTAAGGCTCCCGAATCCATCTTGTGGGTGTAGAATCCAACTTAAGCCTTTGAATCCAATTTAAGGCACTTAAACCAAACTTAAATATAATCAAGCAAACTTAAGGCACTTGAATCCAACTTAAGGCACGGGAATCAAACTTAAGGCACTTGAATCCAACTTAAGGCACTTGAATTACTTGAGGCACTTGAATCCAACTTAAGGCACTTGCATTACTTAAGGCACTTGAATCCAACTTAAGGCACTTGAATTCAACTTAAGGCACTTGAATCCAACTTAAGGCACTTGAATCAAACTTAAGGCACTTGAACCAAACTTAAGGCACTTGAATCCAACTTAAGGCACTTGAATTACTTAAGGCACTTGAATTCAACTTAAGGCACTTGAACCAAACTTAAGGCACTTGAATCAAACTTAAGGCACTTGAATCAAACTTAAGGCACTTGAACCAAACTTAAGACACTTGAATCCAACTTAAGGCACTTGAATCAGACTTAAGGCACTTGAACCAAACTTAAGGCACTTGAATCCAACTTAAGGCACTTGAATTACTTAAGGCACTTGAATTCAACTTAAGGCACTTGAATCAAACTTAAGGCACTTGAATCAAACTTAAGGCACTTGAATCCAACTTAAGGCACTTGAACCAAACTTAAGACACTTGAATCCAACTTAAGGCACTTGAATCAGACTTAAGGCACTTGAACCAAACTTAAGGCACTTGAACCAAACTTAAGGCACATCAGACTTAAGGGGCTTTCCCACATGCACGACTCAACCCGATTTTCGTTCGCGGAATGCAACGAACTGGCCCGATTTTCAAGTCATGACCGTTATTTTAAGATTGTCGCCGTGCAATCCGCGACATGTCTTGCAATATTCCGCGAAATTGTCTGAACCATCCCCTCCTTAATAAGGCAGTGTCATACGAACACGTTTTCTGGCAATTTTTGACGAGCAACTTGTTTTCCTCGTACTATGCAGAGGCCCTTTCGCTCTGGCATTGGTACCTAGATCGAAGGTAAGTCATGTTTCAGATGTCCTTACATTTGCCTCGGTCTGTGCTGTAATAATGTCTGTCAGATGTTGAAGAGGGTGGGTAAGTTTAGGCGTAGGTTTGTATATCCCCCACGAAATTAGTAAATCTAGTTTAAATATTGCTGATACCAATTATGGATAAAAACATACTTGGTGCCAAGACATCACTTATTAGGCCTAATGTACAGTCGCGCTAATATGTGATGTCTCGGCACCAAGTATATTTTGATCAATATTTGGTATCAGCAATTATCTAAGCTTCATTTCTTCATATCGAGTGCAATATACAAACATGTTCCTAGACTTACCTACCCTATTCAACATCTGACAGACATTAATACAGTACAGAGCAAGCCAAACATAATGCCAGTTGGGACATGACTTATTAGCGCGACTGTACATGATGTAAGGTAGTTTAACCCGTTCATCATATTCTGGCGACTAACAATTAGACGATATTATTCAGCTTAGGAAGGACCGCTAGCCATGATAGGGCTTCAAACCATCCCAACCAACCCTATTTAGACTACCACAGATCCTTCCTAAGCTGTATAATATCGTCTAACTACAGCTATAGTATAATAAAACACACGTCGCTGGTACTCAAAGGGTTAAGGGGAGGTTTTTAGTTTGGTCCCTAGATATCCTTCAAGCTTAAGATTACACCCCCTTGAGCCCCTGTCAAGATAAATTTGTACATTTTTCGGTAGAAAAATTTCCCGGCTGAAAGCCGGTTCCTCTTAAATTACAGGCTCGCTATCGATCGCCAGGATAAAATCGACACCTAAATGGCACGAAAGGTCTTAAAATTGACAGAAATGGGTTGAAAGTTCTTAAAATCGTCAAAATAATTGGGAAAACGTCTTACAATTAGAAACACAATGAGGCTAAACATGAGGGAGAAAGGAGTCAAGAAAAAAAATCCCTCAAGTGTTTATCTCCCCTTAAGGTGTAAGGATGGGTGTATTGATGTCCCCATTTATGTACAGTCGAGGTTAATAAGTGTTGTCAGATATTTCACAAAGTTTCGGACACTGACTAATACTCTGAGGGATAAGCCCTTATCCCAGTAACTATAAAGATACCAATAACACTCTTTGAGCGTAAACCACTGGCATCTATGACAACACTTAATACCCCCGATTGTATCTTTCTATCATTATTTTAGTTTCCTCCTTAGACCTCTATCAAGCTTTAAAAAAAAAAAAAAAAAAAAAAAAAAAAAAAAAAAAAAAAAAAAAAAAAAAACCCGCTCCTTCAAGATAATTTTTTGAATTTTTCGATAGAAAAATGTCTGGTTTCTTTTGAAATACAGGCTCGCTATCGCTCGCAAGGAAAAAATCAACACCTAAATGACACGAAAAGTCTAAATATTGACAAATGAATGGGGCGCAAAGTCTAAAAATCGCCAAACTAATGGGCCGAACGTCATAAAATCTTACAGGTAATGGGGCTAAACATGAGGAAGAAGGGGGCCAGAAAAGCGACCCATCTCCCCTTAATTCTTATGACCCTTCAATGTCGAAGTTGCCAGACAACGCTTACCTTATAATTGCCGGGAGAATCGGTCGTGTGACGCCGCCTCCATCATGCCCTGTAATTACAAAAAAATAGACGTTCATTAAGGGGGCAGTGCTTGGTTTTTGGTATATATATATATATATATATAATATATATATATAATATATATATATATATATATATATATATATATATATATATATATATATATATATAACAAAAATAAAACATATGCTGGCTCGCTATCGCTCGCCAGGAAGAAATCGACACCTAGATGGGGATAAACGTCTTAAAATAGTTGGCTAAATGGGGCCGAATGGATACAAGCCAGAGAAAGAGAGAAAAGGACAGCAATAACAAAAAAGCAGGTCACCCCCTTAATCAACAGTATATGGAAATTATTCTAGTAATTACAATTTAGGCCACCGGTAACCTCTAAAAAAAAAAAAAAAAAAAAAAAAAAAAAAAAAAAAAAACGTATAAATATATAAGAGAAATGTCACTAGTATTTCTACCATTTGGGAAGAGTCAGCCAGGGCATGGGTGTGGGAATGTACGGCCCACTTGCTCTAGCCCCTTTCCGCGTTACAAAACAGGTAAGGATGTTTGGCCTGCCAATAATGAACAGGTTACAGTATTACCGATGGACAGTTTATAGTGCGGTATTATGTTGACAATACTGCTGCCTACCTTGTGACTATAAGAATAATGGCATTGTTGTAACAGTGTGTATGTAATGTATCTATGTTCCTAATAAAAGAGTGAGGATTATTTAATTAAACTTACTCATGATATACCCAACTTACATAGAATAATGTTAAAAACAAATATATATATATATATATATATATATATATATATATATATATATATATATATATATATATATATATATTATATATATATATATATATATATAATATATATATATATATATATATATATATATATATATATATATATATATATATATATATATATATATATATATATATATATATATATATATATAAAATATATTCACCATTGTGATGACTTGAACCCTATCACACTTAAGGAGAGGTATTTAGTTTGTTCCCTAGACCTCCATCAAGCTTAAAATTACACCCCCTTGAGTCCCTTTCAAGATATATTTGTACATTTTTCGGTAGAAAAATTTCCCGGCCGAAGGCCGGTTCCTCTTAAATTACAGGCTCGCTATCGCTCGCCAGGATAAAATTGACACCTGAATGGCACGAAAGGTCTTAATATGGGGGTGAAAGTTCTTAAAATCGCTAAACTAATGGGGCAAACGTTTTATAATATCAAAAGCAATGGGGCTAAACATGAGGGAGAAAGGGGTCAAGAAAAAAATCCCTCAAGTGGAGATCTCCCCTTAAGCGATTATGGTCACAAGAGAGCCGACTTGACAAACGAGGCGGCGCAATCTTTGGCGTGGTCGTGTCCCAGCATTGGCTTGGCGTAAAAATAGTTGATCATGTTCAAAACTTTAGCATGTTGTCGTGGCCCATTAACCCTCTCACGCACATATGACGCAGAGGTTGCCAGATTAGCATTAAGAAATAGAGTTCTCTCACTCTTATAATTACCTCTCCAAAATTAGTTTTCTGCCCACAGCTAACTCAAAGACAACTGCAGAGGTTAAAGTAACTAAAGTAAAGGTTTCTAAATACCCCTGATGGTAATAAAGGCTTTAAAGTATCCCTAATAGGCTCAAAATTGCGTCAAGAACGTGAGAGGGTTAAACTGTTATGTGTCGTCATGGCCTCGCTAAATTGTACGCCCATATATCTTACATTTTTATAATCAAATACTGAAGATAATAGCCGCACTTACGAGCCTGACAGTTGCATCTGCTGTACAAACAACTGGACAAACTGCATGAATAAAGCCGCTGTCACACGAGCGCTTTTTCCGTCAATTTTCCATGAGCAATTTTTTTCTCGTATTGTTTTGGAACTTTTTGGCACTGGTATCGGCAACTAGACTGAAGATAGAGTATGTTAGGCGGCTGAATTCTGATAAAGTGTAATTTTTGAAGCTTCCAGACCATAATTGCCCGTAAAAATTGCTCGAAAAAGGGCTCGTGTGACTCTGGCTTAAAAATGGACCTCAATATAAACTAGCCTCATTTGCTTCGGCCCTGCAGAGCTTTTGGGTCCCGTAGTCATTCATTGTGATAAACACTCGCTGGATATTACGGGGAGACTGACCGTTTGTTTTTGGTCTGTTAATGCATTTATTCATATATGTTTTTAGTTTCCTCGCTAGACCTCCATCAAGCTTAGAATAACACCCCCTAGATACCCCTTCACCCTTTCACCCCTTCAAGATAAATTTGTACATTTTTCGGTAGAAAAATGTCCCGGCCGAAGGCCGATTCCTCTTAAAATTGCAGGCTCGCTTTCGCTCGCCAGGAAATAATCGACACCTAAATGGCACGAAAGGTCTTAAATTTGACAACGAAATGGGCGAAAGGTGTTAAAATCGCCAAACTAATGGGCCGAACGTCTTATAATCTCAAAACTTGTGGGGCTAAACATTAGGGAGAAGGGGGTCCAGAAAAACGGTCTGCCTCCCCTTAATATAGTCTGTTCGCTGCAAATAGGCGAGACATCATGGCCTCTATCCTCTGTAACTCAAAAAGGGCTAGAGCAAATTGGCTGTAAATCTCCACGTCTATTCCTTGATCGACTCTTCCCAAATGGTAGAAATATTAGCTCGCTTACTCTAGTCGTTTTTGAGTTACAGTGGTCAGCGGTGATGATTTATCGCCTACTTAACAGTGAATAGACTATACACCTTTACTTATAAGGCAATGTCACACTAGCAATATTGTCGTCAATTTGTACAGGCAATTGTAGTCCCTCAGCTTCATAATCTAAGTTCTTTAAGGGGAGATTTCCACTTGAGGGATTTTTTTTTATTTACCCCTTGCTCCCTCATGTTTAGCCCCATTGTTTTTGAGATTTTAAGACGTTCGCCCCCATTATTTTGACGATCTTAAGAACTTTCGACCCATTTCTGTAAATTTTAAGACCTTTCGTGCCATTTAAGTGTCGATTTTATCCTGGCGAGCGATAGCGAGCCTGTAATTTAAGAGGAACCGGCCTTCGGCCGGGACATTTTTCTACCGAAAAATGTACAAATTTATCTTGAAAGGGAGTCTAGGGGGTGTTATATTAAGATTGATGGAAGTCTAGGGAACAAACTAAAAACCTCCCCTTAAACTACCAAACGTAACCTACCTTCGATCTAATTTCTGATTCC
Organism: Paralithodes platypus; assembly: GCA_032716605.1. Lineage (NCBI taxonomy): Eukaryota > Metazoa > Arthropoda > Malacostraca > Decapoda > Lithodidae > Paralithodes > Paralithodes platypus. The sequence continues at coordinate 21,967,450 of CM064555.1, read as the reverse complement.
AATGCAAAAGAGCCTCAAAAGAGTATGAAAACAAAATTGCCGGGAAAATCGTTCGTGTGACACCGGCTTAAATACCCACTGACACAAACTAAGTGACTCGCTGCATCTAATTTTAATCCGTTGTGTACGTTAATGAAACCTATAAAGGTAGGTACTTTCAGGTGCGAGGGTATAATTTTGGTCGATGGATATTGTTGTCATTATATATATACCGGTCTATATATACACATATACAGTATATATATACTGTATATACGTATATATATTTTTTTTTTTTTTTTTTTTTTTTTAGTTTCCTCCCTAGACCTACATCAAACTTTAAAAACTAAAAACCTAAAACCCATCCCCAAAATTCCCCTTCTAGATTTAATATCATTATGTTCCCTCCACCAACTGTCTTTAACAATATATACCTGCCTTTAACAATATATACCTGCCTTTATCAATATATACCTGCCTTTATCAATATATACCTGCCTTTATCAATATATACCTGCCTTTAACAATATATACCTGCCTTTAACAATATATACCTGCCTTTATCAATATATACCTGCCTTTAACAATATATACCTGCCTTTAACAATATATACCAGCCTTTAACAATATATACCTGCCTTTAACAATATATACATGCCTTTAACAATAAATACCTGCCTTTATCAATATATACCTGCCTTTAACAATAAATACCTGCCTTTAACAATATATACCTGCCTTTAACAATATATACCTGCCTTTAACAATAAATACCTGCCTTTATCAATATATACCTGCCTTTAACAATAAATACCTGCCTTTAACAATATATACCTGCCTTTAACAATATATACCTGCCTTTATCAATATATACCTGCCTTTAACAATATATACCTGCCTTTAACAATATATACCTGCCTTTATCAATATATACCTGCCTTTAACAATATATACCTGCCTTTATCAATATACCTGCCTTTATCAATATATACCTGCCTTTAACAATAAAATACCTGCCTTTAACAATAAATACCTGCCTTTAACAATATATACCTGCCTTTAACAATATATACCTGCCTTTAACAATATATACCTGCCTTTAACAATATATACCTGCCTTTATCAATATATACCTGCCTTTATCAATATATACCTGCCTTTAACAATAAATACCTGCCTTTAACAATATATACCTGCCTTTAACAATAAATACCTGCCTTTATCAATATATACCTGCCTTTAACAATAAATACCTGCCTTTAACAATATATACCTGCCTTTAACAATATATACCTGCCTTTAACAATATATACCTGCCTTTAACAATATAATATACCTGCCTTTAACAATATATACCTGCCTTTATCAATATATACCTGCCTTTATCAATATATACCTGCCTTTAACAATATATACCTGCCTTTATCAATATATACCTGCCTTTATCAATATATACCTGCCTTTATCAATATATACCTGCCTTTAACAATATATACCTGACTTTATCAATATATACCTGCCTTTATCAATATATACCTGCCTTTATCAATATATACCTGCCTTTAACAATATATACCTGCCTTTAACAATATATACCTGCCTTTAACAATATATACCTGCCTTTAACAATATATACCTGCCTTTAACAATATATACCTGCCTTTAACAATATATACCTGCCTTTAACAATATATACCTGCCTTTAACAATATATACCTGCCTTTAACAATATATACCTGCCTTTATCAATATATACCTGCCTTTATCAATATATACCTGCCT
>CM064555.1:21873189-21960689 GCA_032716605.1 Paralithodes platypus | reverse complement strand
AAAAAAAAAAAAAAATGAAAAACCGGCCACACTCCTAAGCAGGGTTGAGCATTGCGAAATCCCTTAGGGCTTAAGGGGAGGCAGACCGTTTTTCTGGACCCCCTTCTCCCTAATGTTTAGCCCCACTAGTTTTGAGATTATATAAGACGTTCGGCCCATTAGTTTGGCGATTTTAACACCTTTCGCCCCATTTCGTTGTCAATTTTAAGACCTTTCGTGCCATTTAGGTTTCGATTATTTCCTGGCGAGCGGCAGCGAGCCTGCAATTTTTAAGAGGAACCGGCTTTCGACCGTGACATTATTCTACCGAAAAATGTACAAATTTATCTTGAAGGGGGGGGGGGGGTGTCTAAGGGATGTTTTTCTAAGCTTGATGGAGGTCTAGGGAGGAAACTAAAAAAAAAATATGAATAAATGAATTAATAGACCCAACAAACGGCCAGTCTCCCCTTAAGGGGGCAGTGCTTGGTTGTTGGTCTATATATTGATTTATTTATATACTTTTGAATTTATTTATTTATATACTTTTGAATTTATTTATTTATATACTTTTGAATTTCTTCGCTATACCTCCATCAAGCTTAGAAACCCCCCCCCCCCCCCCCCCTAGACCCCCTTTCAAGATGTATTTGTACATTTTTGGGTAGACAAATTTCCCGGCCGAAGGCTGGTTCCTTTCTAAAATTAGAGGCTCGCTATCGCTCGCCAGGAAAAAATCGACACCTAAAGGGCACGAAAGGTCTTAATATTGACAACAAGATGAGGTGAAAGGTCTCAAAATCGCCAAACTAGCGAGACGAATGTCTTAAAACCTCAACACTAATATGCTAAACATGAGGGAGAAGGGGGTCCACGAAGAGCGAGTACTACCCCCTTAAGGCGAACCATGGCTATAAACATGGTCGACTCTTGCACACCAGAAGATGATATATTATGGAGATGGCGTGGCATTCTGGGGGGTCGTGGGCAGGAAGCGGTTTTTTTTTTTTTTTTTTTATTGCAACTTTTATGTTGAAACGAGAGATAGAGAGGGAGAGAGAAAACAACATTATATATATATATATATATATATATATATATATATATATATATATATAAGTAAACCAAAATAAGACATTATCTAAAGAAGAGGTAGGCTATGTATGGTAAAAGACCAGCGTGTACTGTGTGGAGAAAGACCTTGCTCGATCATAAATATTAAGGGGAGATCTCCACTCGAGGGATTTTTTTCTGGACCCCTTTCTCCCTCATGTTTAGCCCCATTGCTTTTGATATTATAAAACGTTTGCCCCATTAGTTTAGCGATTTTAAGAACTTTCACCCCATATTAAGACCTTTCGTGCAATTCAGGTGTCGATTTTATCCTGGCGAGCGATAGCGAGCCTGTAATTTAAGAGGAACCGGCTTTCAGCCGGGACATTTTTCTACCGAAAAATTTACAAATTTATCTTGAAAGGGGGTCTAGGGGGTGTAATTTTAAGATTGATGGAATTCTAGGGAACGAACTAAAAACCTCCCCTTAACGGGTAGGCAGTATCGACAACCCGGCTACTCCAGTATCACACCAACCACCTCCACACCAGGTCACGGGTAAATATACCTCTATATATATATATATATATATGTTTTTGTTTTGTTTTTCTATGTGAGTGAGGGAGGCAAAAGGCAGAACAGCCTGTAGCGAGTGCCTCCCCCATAGTTGAAAGAGTGGCAGGACCAAAATCAAGGGACGTTCGAGCCAAAATGCCTGTACACACGGAGTTTGAAGCAATGTAAGTCATATACCCTCACTATACTCTGTTCCAAAGATGTAGGCAGAAACTCTTGAACTTTAACCCCTTCAGTACCGGTAACGTCCTTTTAAGGGGGGATTTCCACTTGAGGGATTTTTTTCTGGACCCCTTTCTCCCTCATGTTTAGCCCCATTGCTTTTGAGATTTTAAGCCCTTCGCCCTAGTAGTTTGGGTATTTTAAGACAGTTTGCCCCATTTCTGTCAATTTTAAGACCTTTCGTGCCGTTAAGGTGTCGATTTTTTCCTGGCGAGCGATAGCGAGCCTGTAATTTAAGAGCAACCGGCCACCGGCCCGGACATATTTTACCGAAAAATGTACAAATTTATCTTGAAAGGGGGTCTACGGGGTGTAATTTTAAGCTTGATGAAAAAAGTCGGGAACAAACTAAATACCTCCCCTTAACTCATATTACCTTCACTATACCCTGTTCCAAAGATCTAGGCCGAAACTCTTGAACTTTAACCCCTTCAGTACCGGTAATGTCCTTTGTACTATACATTGGCTGCTGTTAGACGATGTTATTCACTCTAAAATGGGCCTCCAGCAATTAACAGGCTTCGACTTAAAAACAGAAATAAACATCCTTTACTTCCTCCTTCGAGATTAAGCCGGTTCCTCCACAATGACAGGCTCGCTTTCGCTCGCCAGGAAAAATATCGACACCTAAAGGGAAGGAAAGGTCTTAATATTAACAAAAAAATGGGGCGAAAGGTCTTAAAATCGACACATTAATGGTGCAAACGTCTTAAATTCTCAAAACTAATGGGAATGAGCACGAGGAAGAAAGGGGGCCAGAGAAAACGGGCCATTTTCTCTATAACCTCTCTATAGCTCTCAAACGACTAAACTGAGCCTCCAGCAATTGACCAACTGGCGAGATTCAGGCTATAAGGAAGTTGGAGCCGTAGACATCGATAGTAAACCCAGAAATGCAAGAATAATGTAGGTTTCTGATGGATAAAAAGGCTGTGGAAATTGGATGCTATTTATTTGTGAAGCTAGTAAAACCATATTTTTAGCTGGTAATTCTAGTATTGTTGGTGATGTCTGAAGCTTCCAACTTCCTTATAGCCTGAAATTCGCAAGTAGTCAATGAAAGGGGAGATTTCCACTTGAGGGATTTTTTTTTCTTGACTCCTTTCTCCCTCATGTTTAGCCCCATTGTTTTTTTTTCGAATTTTAAGACGTTTGCCCCATTATTTTGACGATTTTAAGAACTTTCAACCCATTTCTGTCAATTTTAAGACCTTTCGTGCCATTTAGGTGTCGATTTTATCCTGGCGAGCGATAGCGAGCCTGTAATTGAAGAGGAACAAATTTTTCTACCGAAAAATTTACAAATTTATCTTGAAAGGGGCTCAAGGAGGTGTAATCTTAATCTTGAAGGATATCTAGGGACCAAACTAAAAACCTCCCCTTAACAGGCTTCGACCTATCTCACTTATCCTCATTTACCACCACAGATCCTTCTTAAGCTGCACAAACCTGTCTAAATAATAGCTGGATTAATATCAATAATCAATAAGTAATATTAATGACGGGGGTATATAGTTGTTTGGGGGGGTCTATGTATGTGTGTGTATATTTATATTACTATATTTGTGTTTCTTCGATAAACCTCCATCAAGCATAAAAAAAACAAAAAAAACACCCCCTCGAACCCCCATTCAAGATAAATTTGTACATTTTTCGGTGAAATTTGTCCCGGCCGAAGTCCCGACGGCCGATTCCTTCAGGCTCGCTTTCGCTCGCCAGGAAAAAAATCGACACCTAAATGGCACGAAAGGTCTTAATATTGACAAAGAAATGGGGCAAAAGGTCGCAAAATCGCCAACCTAATGGAACGAACGTCATAAAATCTTAAAACTAATATGCTAAACATGAGGGAGAAGGGGGTTCATAAAATGCGACTACTTCCCTTTTAAGGAAGTTGGAGCCGTAGGACATCGATATTTAGCAGAATTGCCAGCTAAACTATGGTTGCAGTGCATATTTAGATACATAATCTAATTTTTTGTTTTCACTATCAACATCAAACACCTCCCAATGAAATGCATGAAAGCGTGTGATCCTACCGGGACTCGAACCTGAGTTACCACATACAGTTCTTAAACAATCTAACCATTACGCCATCAAGTTTGTTAAAGGTTAAGTTCATGACTACGATTTTACATCCATTTATCGAATACTGGATATCAATCTTATCAAGCACTCAAACCCAACTTATCCTATCTCCTATTCTCTTTCTAATTTTTGTAAATGATCTTCTCAACTGTACCTCAATTCCCATCCATTCATACACAGACGACTCAACCTTACACTACTCCATTAGTTTTTCAGAACGCCCCAGCCAGCAATTCCTCAACGACAAACGGAATGAAGCCATAGAACACTTAAATTCTGATCTAACTACTATCTCCAATTGGGGCAGAGAAAACCTTGTTACCTTTAATGCTTCCAAAACCCAATTTCTCCATCTATCTACCCGTCAGGATCTCCCAGCGGACTATCCCTTATTCTTCAACAATACAAAAATCAATCCTTCATCTTCTCTCAATATTCTTGGTGTCTCTTTTTCTTCTGCTCTCAGTTGGAAGGACCATATTACCAGTCTTGCTAAGGCAGCCTCCCAGAAGCTGGGTGTGCTTAACTGCCTTGGGGGGTTCTTTACCCCTGCACAGCTTCTTGCTCTGTACAGGGGCATAGTGTGTCCTTGTATTGAGTATTGTTCACATGTGTGGGGAGGTTCCTCTCACACCGCTCTCCTAGACAAAATTGAAAGGAAGGTCTTTCGTATCATTGACTCCCGTCCACTCACCAACTCTCCGCAATCTCTCTCTCTTCGCCGCAATGTTGCATCTCTCTCGCTATTCTATCGCTACTATAATAATCAGTGTTCCTCAGAGCTTTCCCAGTGTATACCACCTTTACGTAGGGCACGTGGTACCCGTCTTGCAGCACAATCTCACCCCTACTCTGTGCAACTCTCCAACCCAAGAGTGAAAAGTTACTCTGTCTTTCTTCTATTCAAGAGCTGAGCTCTGGAACTCTCTCCCAGAATCAGTCTTTCCCTCTTCCTATGACTTAAATTGCTTCAAACTCCGTGTGTCCAGGCATTTTGGCTCGAACGTCCCTTGATTTTGGCCCTGTCACTCTTTCAACTTTGGGGGAGGCACTCGCTATAGGCAGTTCTGCCTTTTGCCTCCCTCACTCACATAGAAAAATAAATAAAAAAATAAAATACACACTGAATAGCCTAATGTTTAAGTGAAAGGATTTTGTTTAACCCCTTCTGTACCGGTGACGTCTTTTTAATTCTATTGCGGCTACTATTAGACGATTGTATTTAGTTTATGAAGGACCACCAGCAATTAACAGGCTTCGAACTATCTCACTTAACCCTTTTTACCACCACAGGTCCTTCTTAAACTGCACAAAATCGTCTAAATGTAGCAAGAATAAAATGAAAATGACGTCGCCGGTACAGAAGGGGTTATCGGGGAACAGATCTCTAAGGACCGTAAATAATAGTTTGACAGATGAGTTGATGAGATACTAATTGACGAAGCACTAAGATGATATTGACAGGGACAATATATAAGATTGGATGGTTTTATACCTGAGCTTGGCAATTAAGGGGGGTCACCGTTTTTTGTTTTATCTTTCTCTCCTTTTCTCTCTTGCCCTGGCTTGTATCCATTCGGCCCCATTCAGCCAACTGTTTTCAGACGTTTATCCCCATCCAGGTGTCTATTTCTTGCTGGCGAGCGATAGCGAGCCAGCATTGTATGGAGAAATCCGGCTTCGCCGGAGACATTTTTCTATCGAAAAATTTACAGATTTAGCTTGCTGTCAAAACAAATATATATATATGGTGGCTCGCTACCGCTCGCCAGGAAAATATTGACACCTGGATGGGGGTAAACGTCTTAAAACAGTAGGCTGAATGGGGCCGAATGGATACAAGCCAAAGAGAGAGGGAGAGAAAGAGAAAACAAAGCGAGCTTGGCAATTAACAAAAGCTCTGAATGGCTTACACACTAGCGTAAGTGTATACAGAACTCAAACATTAATTAACAGTGTCGGTACATTAATTAACAGTGTCGGTACATTAATTAACAGTGTCGGTACATTAATTAACAGTGTCGGTACATTAATTAACAGTGTCGGTACATTAATTAGCAGTGTCGGTACATTAATTAACAGTGTCGGTACATTAATTATATTCGTAAATGCCATATTCGTAAATGCCACATTCGTAAATGCCATATTGATAAATGCCATATTCGTAAATGCCTTATTGACGAATGCCATATTGATAAATGTCATACTCGTAAATGCCATATTCGTAATGTTATATTCGTAAATGCCATGTTCGTAAATGCCATGTTCGTATATGCCACTGACCGTGAGCATCGCATGAGAAACTTCTATCAACTCGGGAATGTCGAAATGGCTGCAAAAACGTCATTTTGGACTGATAACAAATATAGATGACAGAATTCTTCAAGAAGTGTATAGAAGAGCCGTGGCATACTCAGTAGACCGTCGGCTGCTGATCAAAGGATCGGCGGATCGAACCTGCACTGTCACAATATTATTGGTAGATGTCAAGCCCGGGCAACTTGACCTAGCGATTCGTGACAAACGCCTAATATTCAATGCCACCCCTTCTCGGGAATTACGTCGTCTGGAATTATATATATATATATATATATATATATATATATATATATATATATATATATATATATATATATATATATATATATATATATATATATATATATATTTCATTACATTGAGCGTATTTATCAATACCAAATATCAGTGTGGAATGTTTTCATAGAAATATATATATATATATATTTTTTTTTTTAGCTCGGACGTCCCTTGATTTTGGCCCTGTCACTCTTTCAACTCTGGGGGAGGCACTTATGCCTTTTGTCTCCCTCATTCACAGACAAACAAAATAAATAAATACATAAACACACACACACACACACACACACACTAACATACACATACATATATAAAATAATACTAATTATCATAAAAGGTAATTACACAATGACCATACGTCACGCGTACCCTACCGGAATACCGGAGTGCCTATGAGTATACGGTATATCGGTACACGTGAGGTATGATCACTATGTATTGACTTTATATAAACATTATTATTATTCTATATATGTATGTGTATGTATGTATGTATGTATGTATGTGTGTGTATGTATGTATGTGTGTGCATTTATCGGCCAATCAGCTCGTAATAAAGTTCTCTAGTCCAAAACGTGCAAATTACCTATGTGAAAGAAAAAAATAATAATAAACAAACAACAACAACAACAAAACAACAATAATAATAATAATAATAATAGGAAATCAATAAAAGTATACAAAAGTACAATAGACAATAGGAAGCTTCGATGATGAGCGTGGCCAATTAATGACTGGCTATAAACTTAATGTACGAGGGTCACATGGCGCCCCTCATCCATCAACACTGTGGGGGCTTGGGGGGGGGGGGGGGGGAGGGGGGTATATACAAAATCTGTCATCTATATTTTTTTTTCATTTTTTTTTTTCATTTTTTTTTTTATTTTTTTTTATTTTTTTAATCAGACGTTTTTGCACCCCATTTCGACATGCCAGATAGTTGGTAAACGTTTCTCACGCGATTTTCACGTTCATTTGACTCGACTGAATATGCCATTTACGAATATGGCCTTAGCGGATTTTGCCAACATGAGGAAGAAGGGGGACCAGAAAAACGAGCCATCTCCCCTTAAAGTTAAGAGGAGGTTTTTAGTTGATTCCCTAGACTTCCATCAAACTTAAAATTACTGCCCCTTGACCAGCTTTCAAGATAAATTTGTACATTTTTCGGTAGAAAAATGTCCCGGCCAAAGGCCGGTGCCCCTTAAATTACAGGCTCGCTATCGCTCGCCAGGAAAAAATCGACACCTAAATGGCACGAATGGTCTTAAAATTGACAGAAATGGGGCGAGAGTTCTTAAAATCGCCAAACTAATGGGACAAGCGTCTTTAAATCTCACAAGCAATGGGGCTAAACATGAGGGGGGAGAAAGAGGTTCAGAAGAAAAAAATCCTCCAGGTGGAAATCTCCCCTTAACTCCACCAACTAAAATAGGTTTAACCGGTAAGTCACATTTGTAATTCAAGGGGGGTATTTATGACGCAGAGGTTGCCAGATTAGCAATAAGAAATAGAGTTCTCTTATAATTACCTCTCCAAAATTAGTGTTCTGCCCACAGCTAACTCAAAGACAACTGCAGAGGTTGAAGTAACTAAACTAAAGGTTTATAAATACCCCTGATGGTAACAAAGGCTTTAAAGTATCCCCAATAGGCTCAAAATCGCGTCATATGTCGGAGAGGGTTAATACCGGTATATATATTTATTTAATTAATTATTATTTTTTAGTTTCCTCCCTAGACCTCCATCAAGCTAAAACATAATCCCCAAGATCCCCCTTTGAGATAAATTTGTACATTTTTCGGTAGAACAATATCCCTTCCTAAACTACAGGCTCGTTATCGCTTGCGAGGAGAAAATCGATACCGGGACCTTAGCCCAAGAGGTCTTAAAAACGCCAAACTAATGGGGCGAACGTCTTACAATCTCCAAACACATGGGGCTAAACATGAAGGAGAAGGGGGTCTATAAATAACCAAACCTCCCGTCAAGGCTGGCACCGATTAAGTTGGCCTTCGATGAGATCTACTGGTTGAAATGGTCTGATGGTTAAGAGGGATCACCGTTTTTATTTTATCTTTCTCTCCTTTTCTCTCTTTCCCTGGCTTGTATCCATTCGGCCCCATTCAGCCAACTGTTTTATGACGTTTATTCCCATCCAGGTGTTGATTTCTTCCTGGCGAGCGATAGCGAGCCAGCATTGTATGGAGAAATCCGGCTTCGCCGGAGAAATTTTTCTATCGAAAAATGTACAAATTTAGCTTGCTGTCAAAATAAAAATATATACTGTATATATGCTGGCTCGCTATCGGTCGCCAGGAAAATATTGACACCTCGATAGGGGTAAACGTCTTAAATAAGTAGGCTGAATGGGGCAGAATGGATACAAACCAAAGAGAGAGGGAAAGAAAGAGAAAAAAAGCGAAGTGGGCTCCCTTAAACCCTATGGATTATCACGCGCTTTGACCGTCTATTTGTAGCTAACAATTGACGAGTTCATACCGCTGAAAAAGGATCTGTGGGAATTAAAAGGGTGAAGACTGTCTCAATTAACCCTCTGACGTCCATATACCCTTCCTAATCATATCAAAATATCTAATTATAGCCACAAAATAGAAATAAAACGCGTCATCGTATCCTGAAAGAGTTAATATGTGTAGAAACTCTTTTACAGACACTGGTTCGAGTCCCAGTGGAGATAGAGGGCGTTGGACCGTGATGAACGGCAAGGTGTTGGTGTGGGCGGTGGTGGTGATGTGGGCGGCGCTGGGGTGGCCACAAATGGGAACTGCCGCGTCCCCCCAGACCTACCAGATCTACCCCAAGAGGAGGCTCGGCGGAAGTCCCCTGCACGAAACGACCGTCACCCGTCACTGTGAGTTATGTACAGTCGCGCTAATAAGTCGTGTTTCTCGGCACCAAGTATGATCAATGGTAGAGATTGGGAGTTGAACCAGTTGCTGTTTGCTGATGACACAGAACTGGTGGCGGATTCTGAGGAGAAACTGCAGCGAGTAGTCAAAGAGTTTGGTGTGGTATGCGGGAGGAGGAAGCCGAAGGTGAACGTCAATAGAAGTAAAGTGGTGGTGTGTAATAGAGGTGCTCATAGGGTGAATCTAGATGTGAGGCTGGATGGGGAAATACTGGAACAAGTGGAGTGTTTTAAATATCAAGGAGGAATGATAAGCAGGAACGGAGGTATGGAAATGGAGGTAAAACAGAGAGTGCGTGAAGGAAGGAGAGTTTTCGGAGCAATGGGAAGTATGTGGAAGGTGAGAAATCTCGGAAAGAAAGCTAAAAGTGCAATGTATCAAGGGATAGTTGTACCAACAGTGATGTATGGGGCTGAGACATGGGCTCTGAAGGCAAAGGAGAGAAGAAAGCTGATTGTGATGGAGATGAGCTGCTTGAGGAATATGTGTGGAGTGACTCATAGAGACAGATTGAGGAATGAAGAGATACGTAGGAGAGTGGGGCAGCAGGAACATTTGTCGGCCAGAGTGGACAGAAGGGTGCTGAGCTGGTATGAAAACGTTTGAACGAATGGAAGATGAAAGGCTTGCAAAGAGAATGTGTGAGTCAGATACAGGGGGAGGTAGAGGGGTAGGAAGACACAAGCGTCGGAAGATAGAGGAATGACTATAGATCAGGCAAGAGAAGCGGTAATAAATAGGAATGAGTGGAGAATGCTAGTGCATAGAGTATACCACCCTACTAAACCCTTGCCACTCGAAGGGACTGGAGTTCTCAAAAAGGGTCTCCAGTCCCGATGCTATTCGCGACTTACAGTGCTCTGGCTTAAGGGGAGATTTCCACTTGAGGGAGTTTTTTCTGGACTCCTTTCTCCCTCATGTTTAGCCCCATTGCTTTTGAAATTTTAAGACGTTCGCCCTAGTAGTTTTGACATTTTAAGACATTTTGCCCCATTTATGTCAATTTTAAGACCTTTCGTTCCATTAAGGTGTCGATTTTTTCCTGGCGAGCAATAGCGAGCCTGTAATTTAAGAGCAACCGGCCTCTGGCCGGGAAATTTTTCTACCGAAAAATGTACAAATTTATCTTGAAAGGGGGTCTAAGGGGTGTAATTTTAAGCTTGATGACAACGTAGGGAACAAACTAAATACCTCCCCTTGATTATCCGGAAGGGTTGATAGCCTCCGAAGTCCTATTTTAACTAACCAACTTGTCACTCCGTCAGGTAAGTGTCGGTCTCGGTGCATGACCCTGCCCGCCTGCCTGACCTGGAGCTCCTTCGTCAGTAGCGGCGGAGGGAACCAGCTGAGGTGTAGACTGTTCGACTCGGCCCCCCAGACCTCGCAACTCACCAACGACAATACCGCCGTCACGGGATACGGTACGTCACCCATCTGTAAATCTGTTGTTGTTTGCTTTCCTTCGTAATCGCTCGGCTGACTCAACACTATGAACGCGATGTTAAGCCTGAGTCACACGAGCCCTTTTTCGAGCAATTTTTACGGGTAATTATGGCCTGGAAGCTTAAAAAATTACAGTTTATCAGAATTCAGCCGCCTAACATAAGCTACCTCCAGTCTAATTGCCGATACCAGTGTGAAAAAGGTCCCGAAATAATACGAGAAAAAACTTGCTCATAGATAATTGACGGAAAAAGCCCTCGTGTGACAGCGGCTTTACACGAGCAGCGCAGTTTCGAGCAATTTTTTACGCCTTGACGCAAGTTGACAATTTATTCTGGCTTATCATTAGACGATTTCACGCAGTTTAGGAAGGACCTCTAGGAATCTAAGGGGTCAAAACCAATTCAAATATGCCTCTGAATCCCACAGATCTTTCCTAAGCTGAATATAATCGTCTAATCATTGCCCAAATAAATTGCTCAAACGCGTCATAATCCTCAAGGGGTTAAGGGGGATGGTTAACCTTTTGGGCGATTTTTGCATGTATTCATTATGTTTCTAGTTTCTTCCCTAGACCTCCATCAAATTTAAAAAAAACATCCATTAGATCCCCCTTCTAGATGAATTTGTACATTTTTCGGTAGACAAATGTCCCAGCCTTTGCCGGTTCTTCCAACATTACAGGCTCCCTATCGTTCGCCAGGGAAAAAATCGACACCTAAATAGCACGAAAGGTCTAAATATTGACGAAGAAATGGGGCGAAAGGTTTTAAAATCGACTGACTAATGGGGCAAACAACTTACATCTGAAAAATAATGGGGCTAAACGTGAGGGAGAAAGTGGTCCAGAAAAACGGCCAATGTCCCCTTAAGGGAGACTATAGTCTGGCAACTCCAAAATAAATGTAATAATGTAAGAGTTATTTACCCATCCAGTACCAAGGAAGTCCTTCTCATCCTATTCTGGGAACTACTAGACGATTTTATTCACCTTAGGAAGGACCTATAGCAACAATAAGGCTTCAAACTATCTCAACCAACCCTTTTAACTACCACAGATCCTTCCTAAAAATAAGGCTTCAAACTATCTCAACCAACCCTTTTAACTACCACAGATCCTTCCTAAAAATAAGGCTTCAAACTATCACAACCAACCCTTTTAACTACCACAGATCCTTCCTAAAAATAAGGCTTCAAACTATCTCAACCAACCCTTTTAACTACCACAGATCCTTCCTAAAAATAAGGCTTCAAACTATCTCAACCAACCCTTTTAACTACCACAGATCCTTCCTAAAAATAAGGCTTCAAACTATCACAGATCCTTCCTAAAAATAAGGCTTCAAACTATCTCAACCAACCCTTTTAACTACCACAGATCCTTCCTAAAAATAAGGCTTCAAACTATCACAACCAACCCATTTTAACTACCACAGATCCTTGCTAAGCTGCATAATATCGTCTAAATCTAGCTAGCATATAATGTAACACACGTCGCTGGTACTCAAAGGGTTAAGGTTTGGGTAGAAGCGTGTGTATATGGATGTACACATGTAGCTGAGACGATGTTTATGTGAACATCTTTATCGTGTGTATTTATTTTGCCTTTCAATATAACTACACTCCGTTCATTATTGCTTGGCCAAAACTCTTGACCTCTAACCTCCATAGCCCCAAAACTCTTGACCTCTAACCTCCATAGCCCAAAAACGACTATCGAGTTAAGGGGAGGCAGACCGTTTTTCTGGACCCCCTTCTCCCTAATGTTTAGCCCCACTAGTTTTAAGATTATAAGACGTTCGGCCCATTAGTTTGGCGATTTTAACACCTTTCGCCCCATTTCGTTGTCAATTTTAAGACCTTTCGTGCCATTTAGGTGTCGATTTTTTTCCTGGCGATCGATAGCGAGCCTGCCATTTTAAGAGGAACCGGCCTTTGGCCGGGATATTTTTCTACCGAAAAAATGTACAAATTTATCTTGAAGGGGGGTCTAGAGGGTGTTTTTCTAAGCTTGGTGAAGGTCTAGGGAGGAAACTAAAACAAATATATGAATAAATGAATTAATAGACCAAACAAACGGCCAGTCTCCCCTTAACATTTCTACCATTTACGAAGGGTCAGCCAGGGAATGGGTGTGAACATTAACAGCCCATTTGTTCCTGCCCTTTTTGAGTTCCAGAGGCTAGAGATTATAACATTTCTGGCTTACTAATACTGAACAGACTATAGTTACGGGACTAATAACACACACACTGCTATACCCTGATCAAAATGGGTAGGCCAGGCATCATGAATAATAACCTCCGTAACTCAAAAAGAGGCAGAGCAAATAGGCTGTCATTTGTCACACCTATTCCCTGGCTGATCCTTCCCAAATGGTAGAAATAATAGCTCGATTACTCTAGTCGTTTGGGAGTCATAGATATTAGTGGTGAAGAAATTAGGCCTGCTTACTCGGAATAGGGTATAATAGCAACAGGCCTTATCACAACTGTAAACAAAATAATAAAAAAAATCAAATCAAACATTGGCCAAGTCAATCCATTATGTAACAATGATATTTTTTTTACAGATAAAGCGAACGACCCAGATGCCACAAATCCAACAACAACAACGACTTCACCTACTACTACTACGACTACCCCTTCACCTACTACTACGACTACTACTTCTACTACAACCGTCGCTTCAGTCGTCACAAGCTACGACAGCAGCCTGAAGAACGAAGCAAAGTGCACCAAGGACCGAGGCGTCACCGGCATCGTGCTGAAGGAGGGCGAAAGCGACAAGCAGTTCAACGTGGAGTACCTGCAATGTTCGAGGCCTACACATACACACGACATCGCGGACTTCAAAGTTAATGAAGGTACGAAGACCCAGGTATCGATGGGACCTGAACCCGCCTCGGGGGAGTGTCCGGCAAACAGTGTCATAGTGGACATCAAGGCTTACAAACAGTTCGACGGCTCTCTTCCCTACAAGGACGAGGACGCCGCTTGGGACAACACCCCGTATATGTTCAGCACGTGTAGTCCTCTAGAAAAGTGGGGGGTAGACTCCAGCGACTGTAAACTGATCGAACTGTACAGCGGATCAACTGGGACATGGCCGGGGTTGGTGGACAAGAAGAAGAACACCGACTGCTATGACAACTACCTCCACTGTCCATTGGCCTACATGGCAGTCCAGGTCACCCGGCAGGTCAAAATGGATGGCAGCAATAAGTGGTACCAGGTCAAGTTCATGAAGTGTTGTAGGATCTTCTTAATATAATGTATTCTTTTGTTTTTATTTGTATTATTTTTAACTCATCCCTCCGTTTGTTTGTTTGTTTGTTAATTTGTTTTTACCACATACTTTTCTTTCTTTTTCTCTCTCTCTCTTTCCGCCCCCCCCCCCCCCCCCCCCCCCCGCCACCCCCCCCCCCCCCCCCCCCCCCCCCCCCCCCCCCCCCCCTATTCTGCTCCATAAGTTTGGTTACTGGTAATAATATAAAAAAATCCTACATGCTGGTGTAGATTTCTTCCTGGCTAGTGATAGCGAGACTACGATTTAGGAGCAAACGGCCTTTATTTGGGAAAATTTTCTACCGACAAAAGGCATAAATTTATCTCAAAGTGGGGTCTAGAGTTGTTGCTTTTTATTCTATATTTTTATATGTATTCATTTATATATATATATATATATATATATATATATATATATATATATATATATATATATATATATATATATAATTTTTTTTTTTCCTTGATGGAGGTTTATGGAGGAAACTTGACAAAAAAAGTAAATAAATAAAAATATATAATTCTCCCTATAAACATGATACAACCAAAATATCGGCGCACACGGCGTTTGGACGATGTCAATAAACCCTTTCAGGAGAACCAATGACCCATTACTGTTTCCTGGCTAGTAATATAAAGTTATGTCGTCCATTCACGTCGCTGCGGAGGGAAATAGTGGTTTATGAATGCCCCCCCTAAAAACCTCCCTTAAGGGGAGATTTCCACTTGGGGGACTTTTTTCTTGACCTCTTTCTCCCTCATGTCTAGCCCCATTGCTTTTGAGATTTTAAGACGTTTGCCCCATTAGTTTGGTGATTTTAAGAATTTCCGCCCCATTCTGTCAATTTTAAGACCTTTCGTGCCATTTAGGTGTCGATTTTATCCTGGCGAGCGATAGCGAGCCTGTAATTTAAGAGTAACCGGCCTTTGGCCGGGAAATTTTTCTACCGAAAAATGTACAAATTTATCTTGAAAGGGGGTCAAAGGGGTGAAATTTTAAGATTGCTGAAGGAGTAGGAAACAAACTAAAAACCTCCCCTTAACCAATCAAATAGTCATGCAAGGATACTAAATAAACCACCAAATTCTGACGTCAGACTGTTTTTCATTTATCCCCTCCACAGATATACAATTAATGTACAGTCGGGCTAATAAGTCATGTCTCGGCACCCACTATGTTTTGATCAATCATTGGTATCACCTATATTGACACACGATTTTTTTCTTTCTGAGTGAGATATACAACCATGTTCCTACATTTACCCACCCTATGCAACATCTGACAGACATTAATACAGCACAGAGCGAGCCAAACGTAATGACAGCTGGGACATGCCTTATTAGGCCGACTGTACCCTCCAAAACACAACTCCTGGCCACCGTCAACCCTCGAACAGCGAAACGAATCTCCGAAAACTGTTTTATATTGAAAATCGTACAAATGGAGGAAACTAAAGAAACAGTAAAAATCTAAATAAATAAGCCAATAAATACGAGCATCCCCCTTAACCCCTTCAGTACCGGCGCCGTCTTTTTTAACTTTATTCAGGCTAATATTACACGATGTTATTCAGATAAAAAAGGGCCTCCAACAATCAACAGGCTTCGAACTATCTCACATAACCCTTTTTACTACCACAGATCCTTTCTAAACTGCACAAAATCGTCTCTAATATAGCTTAGCATATAATACAAAAGACGTCGCCGGTACAGAAGGGGTTAAACAAAATAGAATAGTAACCCCCAAGAGGTCGGATCACATAGCGGGAAAGTTCGTAGTAAAGAAAATGGTCAATAGGTGGGCAACTTGCTTAGATGATCCTGTGGGGGAAATGTGGAGCTCTGTGGGGGAATGTGGATCAGCTCTGTGGGAAATGTGGAGCTCTGTGGGGAATGTGGATCAGCTCTGTGGGAAATGTGGAGCTCTGTGGGGAAATGTGGGGCTCTGTGGGGAAATGTGGAGCTCTGTGGAGAATGTGGAGCTCTGTGGGGGAATGTGGGGAGTATTTTTTACCCCGACTGTACCTCCTACATAATACATAATAATACATAATACAGGGAAGTGTCCTGTATGTCCTTGGGCTGTGGTGTGTGTGTGTGTGTGTGTTGTGTGTGTGTGTGTGTGTGTGTGTGTGTGTTACTCAGTTACTTGTTCGTCAAGGGGAATCCACGCAATGCGAGCTAAGCTCATTATTATCGCACCTCCTTAACTGGG
This sequence comes from Paralithodes platypus, assembly GCA_032716605.1. Lineage (NCBI taxonomy): Eukaryota > Metazoa > Arthropoda > Malacostraca > Decapoda > Lithodidae > Paralithodes > Paralithodes platypus. Next base: position 21,944,295 of record CM064555.1, on the reverse strand, counting down.
AATGTATTGCGTGAAATGCATGTTAAGTGTTTTTTGTACTGTTGGAATGGCTGTGGATGTGTGTGTAGTCTGTATTTAGCCACTTGGCGACATCGGAAACGAAGGCTTAGGGTGATCTGTATGGTACCATTCTCACTATAGACGGTACCGTCTCGCCCGAAGGCTTAGGTAGCCATCAGCTTAGGTGAACCATATGATACCCATCTCGCCTTGTACCATTTTTGCCAACCCCAGATGGGACGTCACAACGTCGTCTACTTATTCCAGGTACCTATTTACAGCTAGGTGAACTGAGGCTAACACATGAAAGGAGACAAGCTCAATTTGTCTCCGCCCGGCCGGGGATTGAACCCCCGACCCCTCGTGTGTGAGACGAGAGCTCTACCTACTAGGCTACGGGCTGTGGATGTGTGTGTAGTCTGTATTTAGCCACTTGGCGACATCGGAAACGAAGGCTTAGGGTGATCTGTATGGTACCATTCTCACTATAGACGGTACCGTCTCGCACACACACACTGTGAGTGTGTGTGTGTGTGTGTGTGTGTGTGTGTGTTTGTGTGTTGTGTGTGTGTGTGTGTGTTGTGTGTGAGGGGTGAGGTGGGGGGGGAGGGAGGAATATTTAATAAGGGATAAAGTAGCATGTACTGTGTGTGTGTGTGTGTGTGAGAGAGAGAGAGAGAGAGAGAGAGAGAGAGAGAGAGAGAGAGAGAGAGAGAGAGAGAGAGAGAGAGAGAGAGAGAGAGGTGGAGGAAGGAAGGAGGGAAAGAGAGAGAGAGTAGAGAGGGAGTGGGGAAGGTAGACACGAGGAGGGAGGGGAGGGGGGTGAGGGAGAGGGACAGAAGGAGGTGGAGAGAGAGGAGGGAAGGAAGGAAGGAAAGATGGAGGAGGGAAGGGGGGAAGTAAGGAAGGAAGGAAAGAAGTGGAGAGAGAAGAGGGAGAAGGAAGGGAGTGGAGAGAGAGGAGGAAAGTAAGTGAGGGAGGGAGTGGAGAGGGAGGGAAGGAAGGAAGGAAAGATGGAGGGAAGGGGGGAAGTAAGGAAGGAAGGAAAGAAGTGGAGAGAGAAGAGGGAGAAGGAAGGGAGTGGAGAGAGAGGAGGAAAGTAAGTAAGGAAGGGAGTGGAGAGAGAGGGAAGGAAGGAAGGAAGGAAGGAAGGAGGGAAGGGGGGGGGGGGGAGTAAGTAAGAAAGGGAGTGGGGAGTAGAAATTAGACAGGAGGAGGAGGGAGGGGGCTGGGGGGAAGGGAAGGAAGGAGGGTTTGAAGATAAAAACAGTGAACCATTTAAACCCCTACCTTTTTTACAGTATCGTCCTAGCTACCCCACCTACCACACACACACACACCTCCAATAGGTACAGTGTCGTCCTAGCTACCCCACCTACCACACACACACACACCTCCAATAGGTACAGTGTCGTCCTAGCTACCACACCTACCACACACACACACACCTCCAATAGGTACAGTGTCGTCCTAGCTACCACACCTACCTCACACTCACCTCCAACAGGTAAATCAACTCAGGTACATCACAATACTAATCAACATATTCTGGTCACCATTAGACGATTTTATTACCACACCTACCACACACACACCTCCAACAGGTACATCAACTCAGGTACATCACAATACTAATCAACTCAGGTACACCACAATACTAATCAATAATATTCTGGTCACCATTAGACGATTTTATTACCACACCTACCACACACACGCCTCCAACAGGTAAATCAACTCCGGTACATCACAATACTAATCAACTCAGGTACATCACAATACTAATCAACTCAGGTACATCACAATACTAATCAACATATTCTGGTTACCATTAGACGATTGTATTACCACACCTACCACACACACACCTCCAACAGGTAAATCAACTCAGGTACATCACAATACTAATCAACATATTCTGGTTACCATTAGACGATTGTATTACCACACCTACCACACACACACCTCCAACAGGTACATCAACTCAGGTACATCACAATACTAATCAACTCAGGTACATCACAATACTAATCAACATATTCTGGTTACCATTAGACGATTGTATTACCACACCTACCACACACACACCTCCAACAGGTACATCAACTCAGGTACATCACAATACTAATCAACTCAGGTACATCACAATACTAATCAACATATTCTGGTTACCATTAGACGATTGTATTACCACACCTACCACACACACACACCTCCAACAGGTACATCAACTCAGGTACATCACAATACTAATCAACTCAGGTACATCACAATACTAATCAACATATTCTGGTTACCATTAGACGATTGTATTACCACACCTACCACACACACACCTCCAACAGGTAAATCAACTCAGGTACATCACAATACTAATCAACATATTCTGGTTACCATTAGACGATTGTATTACCACACCTACCACACACACACCTCCAACAGGTACATCAACTCAGGTACATCACAATACTAATCAACTCAGGTACATCACAATACTAATCAACATATTCTGGTTACCAATAGACGATTGTATTACCACACCTACCACACACACACACCTCCAACAGGTACATCAACTCAGGTACATCACTAACTGTTGACCGGTAATTGAAAAGTAGACAGAATGCATTAACAAAACACCATCTGAGGAAGAACACTTTATTGACAACGTTTCGCAGATAGCTTCATCAGGTCACTAACGTTAGTAACCTGATGAAGCTATCTGCGAAACGTTGTCAATAAAAGTGTTCTTCCTCAGATGGTATTTTTTTAATCCACATCACTAACTAACCATCATAGTCTGGCTACCATTAGACGATTTCATTACCACACAGCTCAGAGACACATAGATACATCACTAATTTAAGGGGGGTGACCTGCTTTTTGTTATTTCTGTCCTTTTCTCTCTTTCTCTGGCTTGTATCCATTCGGCCCCATTCAGCCAACCATTTTAAGACGTTTATCCCCATCTAGGTGTCGATTTCTTCCTGGCGAGCGATAGCAAGACAGCATTATATGAAGAAATCCGGCTTCGCCGGAGACATTGTTCTATCGAAAAATGTACAAATTTAGCCTGCTGTCAAACAAAACTAAAAAATATGCTGGTGAGCAGTACCAGTAAAAAATTGACAACTGGATGGGGATAAACGTCTTAAAACAGTAGGCTGAATGGGGCCAAATGGATACAAGCCAGAGAAAGATAGAAAAGGACAGAACAAAAACAGGTCACCCCCTTAATACTACCGGTACCATAACACTATAGGCAGCGCCAACCAACTTGACAGTAATCTTGACCCCTTTACCTTCTCATAACTCGAAATGAATGAAAGCAATCGGGCTGACGTTTTTTATCAATTGGGAAGAGTTCACCAGGAAATAGGTGTGGATATTTAAAGCCAGTTTGTTCTAGGCCTTTTTGAGTTACAGAGAGGTCAGGGATTAAGGGGAGATCTCCACTTGAGGGATTTTTTTTCTTGACCTCTTTCTCCCTCATGTTTAGCCCCATTGCTTTTGATATTATAAAACGTTTGCCCCATTAGTTTAGCGATGTTAAGAACTTTCACCGCATATTAAGACCTTTCGTGCAATTTAGGTGTCGATTTTATCCTGGCGAGCGATAGCGATCCTGTAATTTAAGAGGAACCGGCCTTCGGCCAGGACATTTTTCTACCGAAAAATGTACAAATTTATCTTGAAAGGGACTCAAGGGGGTGTAATTTTAAGCTTGATGGAGGTCTAGGGAACAAACTAAATACCTCCCCTTAAGATTATGGTCAAGGTCGTTGGCGTTACCATACTAGTCTATTGTTACCCAGCTGATGGTAATTTGAATCCCTTAGTATCCGATTTCTCGATACTTAATGACAATATATGACACTGCTTTGTCTCTGTGTCATAGTAGTACTGATAAGTGTTCATAATGACAATATATGACACTGCTTTGTCTCTGTGTCATAGTAGTACTGATAAGTGTTCATAATGACAATATATGACACTGCTTTGTCTCTGTGTCATAGTAGTACTGATAAGTGTTCATAATGACAATATATGACACTGCTTTGTCTCTGTGTCATAGTAGTACTGATAAGTGTTCATAATGACAATATGACACTGCTTTGTCTCTGTGTCATAGTAGTACTGATAAGTGTTCATAATGACAATATATGACACTGCTTTGTCTCTGTGTCATAGTAGTACTGATAAGTGTTCATAATGACAATATATGACACTGCTTTGTCTCTGTGTCATAGTAGTACTGATAAGTGTTCATAATGACAATATATGACACTGCTTTGTCTCTGTGTCATAGTAGTACTGATAAGTGTTCATAATGACAATATATGACACTGCTTTGTCTCTGTGTCATAGTAGTACTGATAAGTGTTCATAATGACAATATATGACACTGCTTTGTCTCTGTGTCATAGTAGTACTGATAAGTGTTCATAATGACAATATATGACTGCTTTGTCTCTGTGTCATAGTAGTACTGATAAGTGTTCATAATGACAATATATGACACTGCTTTGTCTCTGTGTCATAGTAGTACTGATAAGTGTTCATAATGACAATATATGACACTGCTTTGTCTCTGTGTCATAGTAGTACTGATAAGTGTTCATAATGACAATATATGACACTGCTTTGTCTCTGTGTCATAGTAGTACTGATAAGTGTTCATAATGACAATATATGACACTGCTTTGTCTCTGTGTCATAGTAGTACTGATAAGTGTTCATAATGACAATATATGACACTGCTTTGTCTCTGTGTCATAGTAGTACTGATAAGTGTTCATAATGACAATATATGACACTGCTTTGTCTCTGTGTCATAGTAGTACTGATAAGTGTTCATAATGACAATATATGACACTGCTTTGTCTCTGTGTCATAGTAGTACTGATAAGTGTTCATAATGACAATATATGACACTGCTTTGTCTCTGTATAATAGTAGTACTGATAAGTTTTCAATAATTAGCAACCTATTTCGCTACAAAACCTTGGTAATATTCGGGCAATCGGGATGACGAGATAGCAATTGACCATCAACTGGGGGGAAGAAAAGACTTACTTCATTATATTCGGGTTACCATTAGACGATTTTACGACCGCACACTCCGCTCTCAAACACTCAGGTACACTCGGGTGCCATAGTCTCCACCCCACTTATACATATTCCAGGACGTCACCTATTTCTAACTATGGAAGTATATCTCTGGAAACGAATTTATGAATACAACTGTCTATAAATCAACTATAAAACTATATACAGGTATACTAAAAATAAGTTCTCTCCAAAAATAAATCCAGATAGATATCATTGCACAAAGAAAAAACATAGAGGGTCCACGAATTCTAAGTGGGCTAGAAACTATGGTATCCGAGTGTACAGTACATCACAAACTTAGAGGGATATTTTTTTCGAACCTTCTCTCTCATGTTTAGCCCGATTCGTTTTGAGATTTTAAGATGTTCGCCCCGTTAGTTTGGTGTTTTTAAGAAATTTCGTCAAATTTCTGTCAATTTTAAGACCTTTCGTGCCATTTAGGTGTTGATTTATTCCTAGCGAGCGATAGCTAGCTTGTAATTTAAGAGGAACCGGTCTACCGAAAAATGTACACATATATATCGAAAGGAGGTCATGTACATCGCTGCCAGTCATTATATTACAGTACATCGCTGCCAGTCATTATATTACAGTACATCGCTGCCAGTCATTATATTACAGTACATCGCTGCCAGTCATTATATTACAATACATCGCTCCCAGTCATTATATTACAGTACATCGCTGCCAGTCATTATATTACAGTACATCGCTGCCAGTCATTATATTACAATACATCGCTCCCAGTCATTATATTACAGTACATCGCTGCCAGTCATTATATTACAGTACATCGCTGCCAGTCATTATATTACAGTACATCGCTGCCAGTCATTATATTACAGTACATCGCTGCCAGTCATTATATTACAATACATCGCTCCCAGTCATTATATTACAGTACATCGCTGCCAGTCATTATATTACAGTACATCGCTGCCAGTCATTATATTACAGTACATCGCTGCCAGTCATTATATTACAGTACATCGCTGCCAGTCATTATTACAGTACATCGCTGCCAGTCATTATATTACAGTACATCGCTGCCAGTCATTATATTACAGTACATCGCTGCCAGTCATTATATTACAGTACATCGCTGCCAGTCATTATATTACAGTACATCGCTGCCAGTCATTATATTACAATACATCGCTCCCAGTCATTATATTACAATACATCGCTCCCAGTCATTATATTACAGTACATCGCTGCCAGTCATTATATTACAGTACATCGCTGCCAGTCATTATATTACAGTACATCGCTGCCAGTCATTATATTACAGTACATCGCTGCCAGTCATTATATTACAGTACATCGCTGCCAGTCATTATATTACAGTACATCGCTGCCAGTCATTATATTACAGTACATCGCTGCCAGTCATTATATTACAGTACATCGCTGCCAGTCATTATATTACAATACATCGCTCCCAGTCATTATATTACAATACATCGCTCCCAGTCATTATATTACAGTACATCGCTGCCAGTCATTATATTACAGTACATCGCTGCCAGTCATTATATTACAGTACATCGCTGCCAGTCATTATATTACAGTACATCGCTGCCAGTCATTATATTACAGTACATCGCTGCCAGTCATTATATTACAGTACATCGCTGCCAGTCATTATATTACAGTACATCGCTGCCAGTCATTATATTACAGTACATCGCTGCCAGTCATTATATTACAATACATCGCTCCCAGTCATTCCAGGGTACCAGAAAGTTAGGTGGATCGACATTTTCATTATATTTTGGCTCCCACTCGACGATTTTATGCCACGTCCTCTACTACAGGCACAGTCGGCCAAATAAGTGATGTCGCAGCATAAAGTATATCTCGATCAATAATTGGTATGATCCAAGGTTTAAAGCATCGTTCCGAGTGAGATATACAAACATGTCCCTATCTACAGTATACACACATTATTCAACATCTGACAGACATTAATACAGCACGATTTCTTTGGCCAAACGTACAGGTCCACGTCACTCCTAGCTTTACATAGACTGACATATATACACTGGCCACACAGACCTTACGATCCCAGCTAGGTGGACAGGACTTGATGCTAGTAGTGATAGCAAACACGATGGTAAGGGAAAGTGGAAGGAAAGGATAGGGTAATATACAGGTGTGAAAATTGTGTATATATATATATATATATATATATATATATATATATATATATATATATATATATACTGCATATCTACCTATCTAGCTCCTTATTTATTTATCTATCTATCTATCTATCTAACTATCTATCTATCTATCTATCTATCTATCTATATATACCGTATATATATATATATATATATATATATATATATATTATATATACCCTTTTCACCTGTATATTACCCTTGATATTTAGAGTGTAGGTGGCGTTGGGGCGTGATGAATGGCGATATGATGGGGATGTGGGTGGCGGTGGGCGTGCTGTGGGCGGTGCTGCTACTGGGATGGCCGCAAATGGGAACTGCCCTCACCCCCCGGTACTACAACATCATCACACAACAAAAGATGATCGGCCAGCACTTGGAGGAGAAACCCGTCGCTGATAAATGTGAGTCAATTAACTTGAGGGAGCCCACCTCGCTTTTTTTGTCTTTCTCTCCCTCTCTCTTTGGCTTGTATCCATTCGGCCCCATTCAGCCTACTGTTTTAAGACGTTTACCCCCATCCAGGTGTCAATAAATTCCTGGCGAGCGGTAGCGAGCCAGCATATATATATTTTTGTTTTACAGCAAGCTAAATTTGTACATTTTTCGATAGAAAAATTTCTCCGGCGAAGCCGGATTTCTCCATACAATGCTGGCTCGCTATCGCTTGCCAGGAAGAAATCGACACCTGGATGGGGATAAACGTCTTAAAACAGTTGGTTGAATGGGGCCGAATGGATACAAGCCAGGGAAAGAGAAAAGGAGAGAAAGATAAAACAAACCGGTGACCCCCCTTACCCCTACCTTACCCTGCCACACCCTACTAAACCATTGTCCAGGGTGTTAAACCAAAGCAGTGTCCTATATTTGTAGACTTTATTATTGTATGTATGCATTGTATTGTAAAGTATGCATTGTATTGTAATGTATTGTATTGTATGTATTGCATGCATTGTAAAGTATGTATTGTATTGTAATGTATTGTATGTATTGTATTGTATGTATTGCATGCATTGTATTGTATGTATGTATTGTATTGTAAAGTATGTATTGTATTGTATGTATGTATTGTATTGTAAAGTATGTATTGTATTGTATGTATTGTATTGTATGTATTGTATTGTATGTATTGCATGCATTGTATTGTATGTATGTATTGTATTGTAAAGTATGTATTGTATTGTAATGTATTGTATGTATGTATGTATTGTATTGTAAAGTATGTATTGTAATGTATTGTATGTATTGTATTGTATGTATTGCATGCATTGTATTGTATGTATGTATTGTATTGTAAAGTATGTATTGTATTGTAATGTATTGTATGTATGTATTGTATTGTAAAGTATGTATTGTATTGTAATGTATTGTATGTATTGTATTGTATGTATTGCATGCATTGTATTGTATGTATGTATTGTATTGTAAAGTATGTATTGTATTGTAATGTATTGTATGTATGTATTGTATTGTAAAGTATGTATTGTATTGTATGTATTGTATTGTATGTATTGCATGCATTGTATTGTAAAGTATGTATTGTATTGTAAAGTATGTATTGTATTGTAATGTATTGTATGTATTGTATTGTATGTATTGCATGTATTGTATTGTATGTATTGTATTGTAATGTATGTATTGTAAAGTATGTATTGTATTGTAATGTATTGTATGTATTGTATTGTATGTATTGTATGTATTGCATGTATTGTATTGTATTGTATGTATTGTATTGTAATGTATGTATTGTATTGTATGTATTGTATGTATTGTATTGTATTGTAAGATGAAATTATAATTTATAGTTCGAATTATGTCTTCGTTAGTGATCATACGGCCAAAACAACTCTATTTCATTTAAATGTTCTTGTATTCCTTCTGCTATTAATACAGCCAAAACAATGCTATTTCATGTTAATTTTCGTGTATATATTCCTTCTTATATTCAGTCCCTTCTACTAACACCATTGCTACGGTTTGACACCCTGCTCTGGTCACATTGTCAGGTAAGTGTCGGTCTCGGTGCATGACCCTGCCCGCCTGCCGGTCCTGGAGCGCCTTCGTCATTAGCGGCGGGGGGGACCAGCTGACGTGTAGCCTGTTCGACTCGGCCCCCCCAGACCCACCAACTCACCTATGACCCCACCGCCGTCACGGGATACGGTACGTGAACGGAGATACGTGAACGGAGATACAGGTCTCTCTCGATTTACGATTGAGCCGAACCAGTAAATTATGCTTCACAATACCGTCAGAGCTCCCTTAACCCCTTCTGTATCGGCTACGTCTTTTTATCTTTATTCTGGCTACTATTAGACGATTTTTATACAGTTTAAAAAGGGCCTCCAGTAATAACAGGTTCTAAATATCTCTCTCAACCCTTTTCACTACCACAGACCCTTCTTAAGGGGAGGTATTTAGTTTGTACCCTAGAACTCCATCAAACTTAAAAATTACACTCCCTTGACCCCCTTCAAGATAAATTTGTACATTTTTCGGTAGAAAAATGTCCCGGACGAAGGCCGTTTCCTCTTACATTACAGGCTCGCTATCGCTCGCCAGGATAAAATAGACACCTGAATTGCACGAAAGGTCTTAATATGGGGTGAAAGTTCTTAAAATCGCTAAACTAATGGGGCAAACGTTTTATAATATCAAAAGCAATGAGGCTAAACATGAGGGAGAAAGGGGTCAAGAAAACAATCCCTCAAGTGGAGACCACCCCTTAAACTGCACAAAAGCGTCTAAACACAGCTACAATAAATACGGAAATACGTCGCCGGTAAAGAAGGGGTTAAGGGGGTGGTTCGTTTGTTCTGGACCCCCTTCTCCTTCATGTTTAGCATAATAGTTTTGAGATTTTAAGTTATTCGTTCCGTTAGTTTGGCAATTTTGAGACCTTTCATCCCATTTCTTTGTGAAATGAGGGTGAAGGGGGACCAGAAAAACGACCCCCTAATTCAGTACCGGTACACCCTTTTCAGACGCATCTCTGGGGCCACTGGAAGGGGAGGGTAGCAACGCGTCTCCAACAACGACAACAAGTATCTCCACCACCACCACTACTCCAACAACCCCTTCCTCCAACACTGCTACAACAACCACCACCACCAACACTGCTTCAACCTCCTCCTCCACCACCACTGCTCCAACAACCCCTTCCTCCACCACCTCTCCTCCAACCGCCACCACCTCCACCTCTCCTCCAACAACCCCCACCACCATCACCTCTCCTCCAACAACCCCCACCACCATCACCTCTCCTCCAACAACCCCCACCACCATCACCTCTCCTCCAACAACCCCCACCACCATCACCTCTCCTCCAACAACCCCCACCACCATCACCTCTCCTCCAACAACCCCCACCACCATCACCTCTCCTCCAACAACCCCCACCACCATCACCTCTCCTCCAACAACCCCCACCACCATCACCTCTCCTCCAACAACCCCCACCACCATCACCTCTCCTCCAACAACCCCCACCATCACCTCTCCTCCAACAACCCCCACCACCATCACCTCTCCTCCAACAACCCCCACCACCATCACCTCTCCTCCAACAACCCCCACCACCATCACCTCTCCTCCAACAACCCCCACCACCATCACCTCTCCTCCAACCCCCCCCACCATCACTCTCCTCCAACAACCCCCACCACCATCACCTCTCCTCCAACAACCCCCACCACCATCACCTCTCCTCCAACAACCCCACCACCATCACCTCTCCTCCAACAACCCCCACCACCATCACCTCTCCTCCAACAACCCCCACCACCATCACCTCTCCTCCAACAACCCCCACCACCATCACCTCTCCTCCAACAACCCCCACCACCATCACCTCTCCTCCAACAACCCCCACCACCATCACCTCTCCTCACCATCACCTCTCCTCCAACAACCCCCACCACCATCACCTCTCCTCCAACAACCCCCACCACCATCACCTCTCCGACCGAGGACCGAGGACAGCCATGAATGTAAATGTAGATCCGACCAGAACCAAAAATTCGATGAAAGAACGATCTGCGAGTTCTAAAACCGCAACTTTAAAGGTTTTCTATGCAAACGCTCGTAGCATACGCAATAAATTTTCAGATTTAGAGGAACTAGTGTTTACAGAAAATTATGATGTGATTGGCATAACAGAATCTTGGCTCAATACACAAGATAGAGACTTTTTAGCAGAGTATTCACTTCCCGGTTATGTAATGTTTGAGAACAGCCGAATAAATAAAAAGTGGAGGTGGCGTTTTATTTTATATCAAAGAAAGTCTTAACCCGACCCTCGTGTCAAAACCTCAAATTGTGAACGTCGACACATCTTTTGTGCTAATAAAGAATAATAAAGGTACAAAAATAATACTTGCGTTAATATACAGACCTCCAGCTCAATCAGTGCAAACTGACCAAGAAATTTACGAACAAATTGCAGATGTAAGTAACTCACAAGATACCGTAATTTTTGGCGACTTTAATTTACCTGTGACCAAGTGGGGCGATACTCTTACTTCACACTCCGGACATGACTTGTATACGAACTTGCAAGAGAGTTCGCTTTATCAATTTGTTCGAATGCCGACCCGTGGTAATAACGTTCTTGACATTGTACTTGCAACAAAAGAAGAATTGATAGAGAATTTGAATGTTGGTGATGAATTCAGTAACAGCGACCATCGTACGATAACTTTCACTTTAAACTTTACTAGTAACGAACCAAATAGTAGCATCGAAAAAGTCCCTAATTTCAAGAAAGCAAACTTCCATAAACTTAGAGCTATGTTTAAAGAAACTGACTGGAGCTTTTTAATTAACAATAACGACATAAATACATCTTGGAAGTTATTCGAAACCACTTACCTAAAAGCAGTGCAAGACTGCATACCATCGAAAATACGGCGTCCAGGCCATAATAATAAGCCCAAATGGTGGAATAAAGATATTTCAAACTGCCTGCTTGCTAAAAAATTTGCTAATGATAGATTAAAATCCTCACAAAATGACGAAGAACGGGTGAAATTTGTAGAGCTACGACGCAAAGCCAAAAAGTTAATTAAGCAAAGTAAAAAGACCTTAGAGTTACATATTGCGAATCAAAGTAAAACAAACCCGAAAGAATTCTATAGTTATATCAGAAAGAAAAAAGTAGTTACTTCAACTGTTGGACCGTTAGTCGATGAAAAAGGAGAATACACCAAAGACGAAGTACAAATGAGTAATGCCCTCAATACCTTCTTTGCATCAGTTTTTACAACAGAAGACCTCAGTGATATCCCTACACCATCGCCGATTCAGATTGATAATTCAGATGTCCTAAGCAATATCACCGTTACAGAGAGAGAAGTATTGAATTGTTTAGATAAACTCAAGGTAAATAAAACGCCAGGACCTGATACAATCTCGCCTAGAGTTCTAAAGGAAGCTAAGAATGAGCTCTCCAAACCACTGACATTACTATTCAATAAATCCTTGCAGTCTGGAACTATGCCTGATCAGTGGAAGCTAGCCAACGTAACACCGATATTCAAAAAAGGCAGCAAATCCCTACCCAGTAACTATCGTCCAATTAGCTTAACCTCAGTTGTATGTAAAATGCTAGAAACGGTCATACGAGACAGACTCGTAAATCACTTAGAGGAAAATAACATACTTAAAGATACTCAACACGGCTTTCGTAAAAAACGTTCCTGTTTAACAAACCTCTTAGACTTCTTCCACGATATCCTCAACCTCTACGATGAGAGTAAAGCTGTAGATATTATATACCTTGATTTTCAAAAGGCCTTTGACAAAGTTCCCCACAAACGTTTACTGCTAAAACTAAAAGCGCATGGAATACATGACGGTGTGTTGAAATGGATAGAAAATTGGCTCAGCAACAGAAAGCAAAGGGTAGTCATAAACGGTAAGGCATCTAAATGGACCAATGTAAGTAGCGGGGTACCCCAGGGATCGGTACTAGGACCAATTCTCTTTCTAATTTACATCAACGACATAGATGAGGGTCTCACCTGCACAATCTCAAAATTTGCTGACGATACAAAAATTGCAAATAGCGTACTCTCAAAAGAACAAGTTGACGATATGCAACACAATCTAGATAAATTGTCATGTTGGGCCCAAATTTGGCAAATGAGTTTCAATGCGGATAAATGTAAAGTACTACATGTCGGATACCTAAATGAGAAAGCAAACTATTCGATGAATGGCACTCAGCTTAAGAATGTAAACAGAGAAACTGATCTGGGAGTAACAATATCGAGTAACCTAAAACCGAGTCAACAATGTTCAGAAGTTGTTAAGAAGGCAAACAAAATAATTGGCTTTATAGGCAGGTCATTTGAGCATAAATCCAAAGAAGTTATCCTAACCCTTTACAATTCCTTAGTCCGCCCTCTTCTGGAATACTGCGTTCAATCCTGGTGCCCTTATTACCAAAAAGATATAAACAAGCTGGAACGAGTTCAACGTAGAGTTACCAAAATGATACCTAGCCTAAAGAACAAACCATACGAAGAGCGTCTTAGAGAATTAAATCTATTTCCTTTAACCCAGCGCAGATTAAGAGGCGACTTAATTCAAGTGTTCAAAATCATCAAAGGCATCGACAATATGAACTGTAGTAAGTACTTCACTATCGACCAATCTAATTACACGCGGGGAAACGGTTGCAAAATTATTGGTAAATCTTTTAACTCGCACGAATCTAAGAATTTCTTCTTCAATCGAGTTGTCAACTTGTGGAATGGGATTCCCCGAGACGTTATAGACTGCAGCACCGTTGATTCATTTAAATTCCGCCTAGACAAATATCTCGCATCAAACCCGCGACTGACTGCGTTTGTAAATGAATAACTTTATCCTCCCCTCAGTTACTAACCCATATGTCCCCTACTAACTTCCTAGTCCTGCCACGTTAGTGGCAGGGCAGTAGTTCCCTTTCCAATGTTCCCTTACCCACTCTAAACCACTGTTTGGACACTTGATCCTCAGTGTTTTGGAGGACAAGCAGCCTAGAAGGGTCACTAGATCTGTTGTTGCTTGATTTCCTTTGTACTCCTTTGTACTCCAACAACCCCCACCACCATCACCTCTCCTCCAACAACCCCCACCACCATCACCTCTCCTCCAACAACCCCCACCACCACCACCACCACCTCCTCAACAACACCACCAGGCAGCAGTATACACAAGCACGCTCGCTGTGATGATAACTATGGTGTGATCAGCATTGTACTGAAAGAAGGTAAAGACGATAAACAGAGCGACGTGGAATACCTCGAGTGCTGGAGGCCAAGTCGTACTGTAGATATATTCAGGATGAAAAACAATTCACCAACTAATGCATCCATGGGTCCAACACCAGCTTCACAAGCGTGCACCAAGAACCACGTCATAACGGACATCAAGGCGTTCAAAAGAAAAGACAAACAAGAAGAAGACTCTGGTTGGAATAACAGCCAGTACATGTACGCTGTGTGTCGCCTGGTACTCACAGGGAAAGTGGATAACGCAAGCTGTGAGGTAGTAGAAGTGCGCAGTGGTGAGGCTGGACAATGGCCCGGGAAGAACAACTCCAAGTCTCCTAAATGGGACAACTGGCTCCGCTGTCCCGAGAACCACATGGCCGTCCAGGTGATGCGTGAGGAACATACCGACGATAAAAATTGTAAGTGGTACAGGTCAAGAAAATGAAGTGCTGTAGGATCAACCCGCTTTTGGACCAAAGTATGCCTAATTGAGGGAGGTTTTTGTGTGTATGTGTGTGTGTGTGTGTGTGTGTGTGTGTGTATGTAATAATAATAATAATAATAATCGGTTTATTTCAAGCCGGCAGCCAATGGGGCTGAAAATACACAGACTTAACCTAGATCTTATCCTAAGGGATCAACAGACTGGTCCTGGCTGCTAACGATAGCGCCTACAGACCCCCGAGGGAGTAGGACGTGTGCAGGAGACTTTGCGAGTCCCCCGAGGCGGTCCGTCCAGACCTTGTCTTCACGGCTAGGGAATGTTTTTGAGAGAACTTCCCCTGCCGGCGCGTGGGATCGAACCCCCGATACCAGAGCTAGCGCTCCCAATACAGTGTACTAAGCGCACTCGGCCACCGTGTGTGTGTGTGTGGTCATATCCTAAATACTAATACTCAACACATTTACGGCACCATATCTCACACTGAATATCCTAAATACCAGATACTCAACACATTTACGGCACCATATCTCACACTGACTATCCTAAATACCAGATACTCAACACATTTACGGCACCATATCTCACACTGACTATCCTAAATACCAGATACTCAACACATTTACGGCACCATATCTCACACTGAATATCCTAAATACCAGATACTCAACACATTTACGGCACCATATCTCGCACTGAATATCCTAAATACCAGATACTCAACACACGTACGGCGCCTGATCTTACTCTGACACCCCTTCTTTGCCTATGATCAATAATATATAACCTTGTATTATTAGCATATGGACAAGAAATAATAACCTGATATTGTTAGGCTTTGATCAAGAAAAACAACATTATCATATCAATCGATCAATGAAAAATAACCTTGCATTTTTGCCGAAAATCTATATTATAAAAATACCCTTGCAGTTTTGTCTATGATCAATAAAAAAAACACTTGTACTTTCGCCAGTGATCATTAAAAGAAACCTTGTATATTCGTTCAGGTTCAATTAATACAAAATTGTATCTTTATTACATCTCAAGATTATATATATATATTTTTTTTTTATTTTTTTTTTTTAAAGAGACAATGAACGGAGGAAGGAAAACACAGATACTATGACATCATTATAACCATCTTTTATATAATTTTAAGATAATATACTTGCTATGCATTATATTATGTGTAGGCAACTATACATGTAACTCTTTGTAACATTCCCCCTTCTAAAACCATTGACTGATCAGGTTCCTTTCCCACGCTATTAAGGGGAGGTTTTTAGTTTTGTCCCTAGATATCCTTCAAGCTTAAGATTACACCTCCTTGAGCCCCTTTCAAGATAAATTTGTACATTTTTCGGTAGAAAAATGTCCCGGCTGAAAGCCGGTTCCTCTTAAATTACAGGCTCGCTATCGCTCGCCAGGATAAAATCGACAAATAAATGGCACAAAAGGTCTTAAAATTGACAGAAATGGGTTGAAAGTTCTTAAAATCGTCAAAATAATGGGGCAAACGTCTTAAAATTAGAAAAACAATGAGGCTAAACATGAGGGAGAAAGGAGTCAAGACAAAAAAATCCCTCAAGTGGAAATCTCCCCTTAAAGCTTACTCTGGAGCCTTGATTGTCGCCCAGGCATCTGATCGTATGACCAACGACGATCACGTGTCTGTGAGGTGTTTCGAGGTGTGAGGTGGAGAGAGGTATTGAGAGGTTAAGATAGACATTAGCCCAGAGATTACCTCTCAAATATAGGGATTTCTCTATTTACTTCTATATGTAGTACTTGTGTAGCCTATATTCAGTTGTTATATGAATAAATATCTAAGTTGGTTTTGGATACCGAACATTCTTTCCTTTGACCTATAAGTATTCAACCTAATATTTATATGGTATTATCTACTTAAGGGGAGGTTTTTAGTGTGTTTCCTAGACTTCCATCAAGCTTGAAATTGCACCCCCTTGAGCCCCTTCCAAGATAAATTTGTACATTTTTCGGTAGAAAAATTTCCCGGCTGAAAGCCGGTTCCTCTTAAATTACAGGCTCGCTATCGCTCGCCAGGATAAAATCGACACCTGAATTGCACGAAAGGTCTTAATAGGGGGGTGAAAGTTCTTAAAATCGCTAAACTAATGGGGCAAACGTTTTATAATATCAAAAGCAATGGGGCTAAACATGAGGGAGAAAGGGGGTCAAGGAAAAAAATCCCTCAAGTGGAGATCTCCCCTTAAATATAATGAGCAAACTACGAGCAGTGAACGAGAGCTGAGATCTACCTACCAACTACAACTTCAATCTACAATCTACCTACAACTACAACTTCAATCTACAATCTACCTACAACTACAACTTCAATCTACCTACAACTACAACTTCAATCTACAATCTACCTACAACTACAACTTCAATCTACCTACCAACTACAACTTCAATCTACCTACCAACTACAACTTCAATCTACATACAACTACAACTTCAATCTACCTACAACTACAATCTACCTACAACTACAACTTCAATCTACCTACCAACTACAACTTCAATCTACATACCAACTACAACTTCAATCTACAGTCTACCTATAACTTAAGGGGAGATTTCCACCTGGAGGATTTTTTTCTCAACCTCTTTCTCCCTCATGTTTAGCCCCATTGCTTTTGAGATTTAAAGACGCTTGCCCCATTAGTTTGGCGATTTTATGAACCCTCGCCCCATTTCTGTCAATGTTAAGACCATTCGTGCCATTTAGGTGTCGATTTTTTCCTGGCGAGCGATAGCGAGCCTGTAATTTAAGGGGAACCGGCCTTCGGCCGGGACATTTTTCTACCGAAAAATTTACAAATTTATCTTGAAAGGGGGTCAAGGGGGAGTAATTTTAAGCTTGATGGAAGTCTAGGGAATCAACTAAAAACCTCCCCTTAAACCATATTTATGTATATTCACTCCTAAGGACATAATATCGACACCTTAAAGGGGAGATTTCCACTTTGAGGGATTTTTTTTCTGGACTCCTTTCTCCCTCATGTTTAGCCCCATTGCTTTTGAGATTTTAAGACCTTCGACCTAGTAGGTTGGATATTTTAAGACATTTTGCCCCATTTCTGTCAATTTAAGACCTTTCGTGCCGTTAAGGTGTCGATTTTTTCCTGGCGAGCGATAGCGAGCCTGTACTTTAAGAGCAACCGGCCTCCGGCCGGGAAATTTTTCTACCGAAAAATGTACAAATTTATCTTGCAAGGGGGTCTAGGGGGTGAAATTTTAAGCTTGATGAAAAAGTAGGGAACAAACTAAATACCTCCCCTTAAGTGATCCTTACTAAGAGTCAAACTTAACCCTTATAATAGATATGGGATCGTACAGTTAATACGTCTTCCTAATCCTACCCATAATTACAGTCACTGTCAAAAGTCATTGGGAACATCTTCGCTTCATTGATCAATTAAAAAAAAAATTGTACTTTTGCCAATATTCAATATAAAATAACCTTGTATTTTTGCCTATGCTAAACAATGTGAAGTCAAATAACCATGCAATATTGCCAATGATCAATAAACAATAACTTTGTATTCTTTGCCTATTATCAATACAAATATAACCTTGTTTTTGTTTGGCCTATGCTTGAAAAAAAATATATATATAACAACCTTGTATTTGTTTAGCCTATGCTTGAAAAAATAAATATATGACAACCTTGTATTTCTTGTCTATAAAACCCGTATTAGCCATTTGAGAAGATGATGACGCATTTAACCCTTTCAAGCTCCAATACGCGTTTATGTTGTGTTTCTGGCTACTATTAGTCGATTTTATTCAGATTAGTAACGGTATATGGAAGTCAAAGGGTTGATGGAGATAGTCTGTACCCTTTTAATACCCACAGATACTCCCTAAGCTGCATGAAATCGCTTACTAATAGCCAATGAACTGCTAAAACGCGTCAGAGCTTCAAAGGGTTAAGAGTATATTCTGACTATCATTGGACGCCTTTATGCAGCTTAGGAAAGATCCGTGGGTATAGAAAGGGGTAAAGACTAATTCTCAACCAACCCTCTGACTGCCACACACACACACACCCTTCCTAACCTAATAAGCTGATCAACGTACATCAACACCGTGGCAAATCAATAGTTATCAACCGAGGTAACTTCTCTCGCTCACAAGAGTCAACACCCGGAAATGGAAGTCCGGCCGTCAATAGATCGAATTAAGGGGAGATGCCCACTTGAGGGATTTTTTTTTCTTTACTCCTTTCTC
The DNA here is from genome assembly GCA_032716605.1 of Paralithodes platypus. Taxonomy (NCBI): domain Eukaryota; kingdom Metazoa; phylum Arthropoda; class Malacostraca; order Decapoda; family Lithodidae; genus Paralithodes; species Paralithodes platypus. The sequence continues at coordinate 21,925,036 of CM064555.1, read as the reverse complement.
CCCCTCATGTTTAGCCCCATTGCTTTTGAGATTTTAAGACGTTCGCCCCATTAGTTTGGCGATTTTAAAAACTTTCACCCCATTTCTGTCACTTTTAAGACCTTTCGTGCCATTTAGGTGTCGATTTTATGCGATTTTTTTTTGGCGAGCGATAGCGAGCCTGTAATTTATGAGGAACCGGCTTTCAGCCGGGAAATTTTTCTACCGAAAAATGTACAAATTTATCTTGAAAGGGGCTCAAGGGGGTGTAATCTTAAGCTTGAAGGATATCGAGAAACCAAACTAAAAACCTCCCTTAATTGTACTTCGAAATAAACGATACTCCTAATTTTATTGTAGTTCAAAATAAACGAAACTCCTAATTGTACTTCGAAATATACGATACTTTTTAACGCAAACACGCCAATTTAACCCTCCCTAAAATATAAAACCGGGCACTATACACACCGTGTACTGCAAACTCCCGAGGGCGACTGTAATTCTCAAACCTTCATTACATATTTAAGAAGGACGTAATTTACTGCAAGGGGGGAGGGGGGTAAGTAGTAGTTTTATGGTGGTTTATGCTTTAGGGAGGTTGGGGAGTTTTTATAGTAGTGTGTGTGTGTGTGTGTGTGTGTGTGTGTGTGTGTGTGTGTGTGTGTTTACATTGTGTTGCCTCTGAATGTGTCTGTCTGCATACAATTTGCCGTTTTGTGTGTATGTAATGTAAGTGTATGTCCGTGTGTACATGTATGTATGTATGTATGAACGAGTGTGTGTGTGAGTGTGTGTGTGTGTATGTGTGTGAGTGTGTGTGTGAGTGAGTGTGTGTGTGTGATGAATAGAACTGAGAATTTGTAGTTGTCAACATAAAAACGTTAAAGAGAAAGAGAAAGAGAGAGAGAGAGAGAGAGAGAGAGAGAGAGAGAGAGAGAGAGAGAGAGAGAGAGAGAGAGAGAGAGAGAGAGAGAGAGAGGAAGGAATGGGGGGAATGGAAAGGAGGGAAGGAGGGAGAAGAAGGGGGAGGGGAGGGAAGGAAGGGAGGGCGAGAGGCAGGGAGGGGAAGCAAGGAATGGAAGGAAGGGAGGTAGGGAAAGAGGGTGGGGATGAAGGGGGGGTAGGAAAGCGAGAGAATGGAAGCAAGGAAGGAGGGAAAGAGGGGGGAGGGGGAGGGAGAGGAAGGAAGGGAGAAAATGGAAGCAAGGAAGGAAGGAAGGGAGGGAGGGAGACAGAGGGAAGGAAAAAGGGAGTGGATTGGAAGGGAAGGAGGGGAGAGAAGCAGGGAGGGAGGGAGAGAAGCAGGGAGGGAGGGAGAGGGAGGGGGGGTTAACACGAGGCATACCATTACTACTAAAGTGTCATTATGTGTGGGTTATACTTAGCCTACCTGTGTTTACCTGTGTCCAAGTAACCACCCTCACGTACCATATACCGGTTAGTCTTGCCTGTAGCTCAAAAAGGGCTAGATTAAACGGGCTGCTGTCATTTTCCACACCTATTCCCCGGCTGACCCTTCCCAAATGGTAGACATATTAGCTCGACTACTCTATCTGTTTATAAATTATAGCTTAATTTTCCACACCTATTCCCTGGCTGACTCTTCCCAAATGGTAGACCTATTAGATCGACTATTCTTTTATGAGTTATAGAAATTAGGGGTCAACATTTTTACTCAAGAGTAATTAACAGCAATGTTGATTACATAAATTATTAACCAAAAGAAAACAAAAAAAGTCGTTAGACAAATACAATATGAACTAATGCCATCAAATAATACATTCCTTAATACATTAGTGGATTTGCCCTTACAGTATTCATTTGGCCCCATTCAGCCTACTGTTTTAGGACGCTTATCCCCATCCAGGTGTCGATATTTTCCTGGCGAGCGGTAGCGAGCCAGCATATTTGTTAATGTTTTTGACAGCAAGATAAATTTGTAAATTTTTCGACTCGTAAAATTTGTATATAAATTTGTACATTCTGGCTCGCTACCGCTCACCAGAAAGAAATCGACTCCTGGATGGGGATAAACGTCTTAAAACAATTGGCTGAATGGGGCCGAATGGATACAAGCCAGAAAAAGAGAACAAAAAAGAAGGTCACCCCCCTAAAAGAGACCTCGCTCGCCATTCCTTCCCACTAATCTGACTGTCACACACCCACAGGAACACGCCAAGGACCAGCATAACTTAAGGCCGTGTCATACAGAACTCGAACGTCGCGCGACCTTCTCCCGAACACGATGACTTGCATATTTGAGGCGAATTCACGCGATATTGTCCCGATGTTGGTAGAAGAAGAACATCCCCAGACAATGCCCCGAATAAGAGTCGAATATAACCCGATACTCCCGAACGAGTTACGACCAAGACCCGACCATAATTCGAATATAAATAGATGCATGCCAGAGCATGACCCAACGATAACCCGAATGAGCGCCGAATCAGCCAACCAAGTGCGAATGAGATACGTCTGTCAGCCGACCTTTGGCCGATACGAAAGAAGTTATGAGGAACACCAGCCGCATCGGGCCGACCATCAGAAAACGTTAACCCGATAATAGACGAATGTGGGACGACGACCTGTACCTGCTCTATATATATAGTGGGTGTGGTCGCACACATGGCAGTCGCACATCAGTCATCACCACGGCAACATGGACCTCACGGAACTCGAGCCATCAACTGAGGTTATGGAGGAGGAGTTGTGTTTCAGGAGCTTGTTGTAGCCAACCTTAACCACCAGCTACTCATCGCCACCCTCCTGAAGAAGGAGGGCTCCGTCAGCGCCGTGTACGACCCAGGAAACCCAGAAGCTGCAGCGTCAAGCCTTGGGTCGCCCAGAGAGCTACCTACGGACACTACCACCAACTGTTAAATGAGGTAATTGAGATGGACAGGACCACCTACAGGTATTATCTGCATATGGACGAGGACCTATTCAATGACATAGTACGCCGTCTTACACCCCGGATCAAGAAGGAGACCACCAATTGGAAGAAGCCCCTGGAGACAGGTTTGAGATTGGCCATGACACTACGATTTTTGGCAACAGGGGAGGCATACAAGAGCATGTCGTTAAATTTTCGTGTTGGTGCAAACACAATTTCGATGGCAGTAAGGGAGACATGCGAGGTTATAATCCAGGAGTATATGGAAGAGGTTATTGTGTGCCCATCAACACCCGAAGGCTGGAAAGAGGTTGCCAAGGGTTTCCAAGAGAGGTGGAACTTCCGGCACACCATAGGGGCAATCGATGGCAAGCACATAGCCATACAACCTCCAGGAAACTGCGGCTCCCTCTACTACAACTACAAACACTATCACTCCATTGTTCTCCTGGCAGTGGTTGATCACCTGACTCGATGATTCTGCTGTTGTTCGGGGGATATTCGAGTTGTGATCCTATCTTATTCTTGTCATTGGACTTGTGTTCTTGCCAATATCTTGAACAGACCCGATTGATCTTGCCTTATTCGTCTTTTTATCTGGGGAATGTCCTATTTCATTCGAGTAATTCGACTATCATTCGGCTGATATTCGATTTAATGTCTGCCTTTATTCATACGATTCGGGTTATCTTCGGCTTTTGTTCGGCTCATATTCAGGTAGATCGTGTTAACTTCGCCAATGAAAATTACAGTCGAACATCGGCCGAAACAAAAGAACGTAACAAGAATGTAAGCCGACCATAACCCGAACGAGAGCCGACCAATTTTTAACGGTTTTTACACCCGAATATCGGCTAGAAGTTAACGCATGCACTAACTTCTGGCCGAACCACAGCATATTCGTCTGTACCCATGAACATCCCCAGAACTTCCCCAGAATCAACAAGATCATTGGCCGCATTGACCCGAATCGACCCGAACTTTCTGATATTTTTTTTTTGTGCAAGTCATCCTGTTCGGGAGTAGGTCGCGCGACGTTCGACTTCTGTATGACACGGCCTTTATGCGACCCACTGTACCTACCCCCCAAGGGCCTCCACTTAAGGGGAGATATCCACTTGAGGGACTTTTTTCTTGACCCCTTTCTCCCTCATGTCTAGCCCCATTGCTTTTGAGATTTTAAGACGTTTACCCCATTAGTTTGGTGATTTTAAGAATTTCCGACCCATTATGTCAATTTTAAGACCTTTCGTGCCATATAGGTGTCGATTTTATCCTGGCGAGCGATAGCGAGCCTGTAATTTAAGAGTTACCAGCCTTCGGCCGGATATTTTTCTACCGAAAAATTTACAAATTTATCTTGAAAGGGGGTCAAGGGGGTGAAATTTTAAGATTGCTGGAGAGTAGGAAACAAACTAAAAACCTCCCCTGGCCGCATTTATTTGCTTATTTATAGGTTAACTATTTAGTTTCAGTTTCCTCCCTAGACCTCCATCAAGCTTAAGGGGAGGTATTTAGTTTGTTCCCTAGACCTCCATCAAGCTTAAAATTACACCCCCTTGAGTCCCTTTCAAGATAAATTTGTACATTTTTCGGTAGAAAATTTCCCGGCCGAAGGCCGGTTCCTCTTAAATTACAGGCTCGCTATCGCTCGCCAGGATAAAATCGACACCTGAATTGCACGAAAGGTCTTAAAAATTGAAATAATGGGGGTGAAAGTTCTTAAAATCGCTAAACTAATGGGGCAAACGTTTTATAATATCAAAATCAAAGGGGCTAAACATGAGGGAGAAAGAGGTCAAGAAAAAAATCCCTCAAGTGGAGATCTCCCCTTAAAAAAACACCCCAGAACTCCCCTTCAAGATAAAATTGTACAAATTTTCGATAGACAAATTGCTACTAAATTACAGGCTCGCTATCGCTTGCCAGGAAAAAAAATTACACATAAATTGTACGAAAGGTCTTAATATTGACAAAGAAATGGTGTGAAAGGTCTTAAAATCCCCAAACTAATAAACCAAAATTCTTAAAATCTGAAAATGAATGGGGCTAAACGTGAAGAAGAAGAAGGGGGGGTGGGGGGTCCAGAAACCCCCCCCCCCCCCTTAAAACCCCTTCATTACATATTAAGGGAAGATTTCCACTTGAGGGATTTTTTTCTTGGCTCCTTTCTCCCTCATGTATGGCCCCATTGCTTTTATAGTTTTAAGACGTTCGCCCCATTATTTTGACGATTTTAAGAACCTTCGACCCATTTCTGTCAATTTTAAGACCTTTCGTGCCATTTAGGTGTCGATTTTATCCTGGCGAGCGACGGACATTTTTCTACCGAAAAATGTACAAATTTATCTTGAAAGGGGCTCAAGGGGGTGTAATCTTAAGCTTGATGGATATCCAGAGACCAAACTAAAAACCTCCCCTTAAAGAAGTGTGTCTGCCTGAGCCCGGGGGATGGGGGGAGGGGGGAGGAGGAGGGGGGGGGGAGGGAGGTTAATATACTGTATAGAGTTAAATTATAGGTTTTGGCTTAGGTCTTGCTGGTGTGAATGGCAGTAAGTATCGGTAAGTAGGTATGTATGTGTGTATGTATGTAAGTAAGTGTGTGTTACTCAGTTACTTGTTCGTCAAGGGGAATCCACGCAATGCGAGCTAAGCTCATTATTATCGCGCCTCCTTAACTGGGAATGTATTGCGTGAAATGCATGTTAAGTGTTTTATGTACTGTTGGAATGGCTGTGGATGTGTGTGTAGTCTGTATTTTAGCCAATTGGCTAGATCGGAAACGAAGGCTTAGGGTGGATCTGTATGGTACCATTCTCACTATAGACGGTACTGTCTCGCCCGAAGGCTTAGGTAGCCATCAGCTTAGGTGAACCATATGATACCCATCTCGCCTTGTACCATTTTTGCCAACCCCAGATGGGACGTCACAACGTCGTCCACTTATTCCAGGTACCTATTTACAGCTAGGTGAACTGAGGCTACACATGAAGGGGCCGGGGATTGAACCCCGACGTGTGAGACGAGAGCTCTACCTACTAGGCTACGGGCTGTGTATGTGTAGGCTATGGGCGTGTATGTGTGTGTGTGTGCGTGTATGTGTGTGTGTGTGTGTGTGATGTACAACAATACACAGACACATATACCTTACAGAGGGGAATGAGGAGAAGGGGGGGGGGAAGGGGAGGAGGGGGTAGGGAGGTGGGGGAGGGGGAGAAGGAAGGAAGGAATGGAAGAGGAAGGAGGAGGAGAGGGGAGGGAGGGAGAGAAGGAAGGGGGGGGGGGTGAGGGAAGGAATGCAGAGCCGAATAGAAGATATGAAAGGAGAGAAGAGGGGGAGGGGGGGGGGGGGGGAGGGAAGGGAGTAGAAGGAATAGAGGAAGGGAAAGAAAGAAGGGAGGGGAGTGGAGGTATGAAAGGTGAGAGGTGGCGGCGGGGAGGAGAGGGAGTGTGAGAGGGGGGGGGGGGATGAGAGGAGGGATAAGTGTCGAGTTAAATAGGGGGGAGAGTGGGGGGGGGGAGGGGAGGGGAGGGAGGGGAGTGGAGGTAAGAAAGGTGAGAAGAGATATGAGAGATGGAGAGGGGAGGGTGGGGGGGGGGAGAGGAGGGAGGTAGATGAAGGGAGGGAAGGAGAGAGAGGGAGTACAAAGGAGTACAAAGGGAAGAGGGGTTTTATCTATCTACACTGCTAAGCTACTAACTACTAGGTAAAGAAAAGGATAGTAAAGCAGAAGGCTCCTCCCCCACCCACCACTCCCTCCAGCTAACATGGGAAACAGTTGGAACAACTAACAAACCCGTATGGAAAAATTGACATGGAATTTCGGGTATAGGATGGGACGAAAGGAGATTAACTATAGTCTATTCGCTGTCGGTAGGCGAGAAATCATGACCTCTAACCTCTGTAACGCAAACACGACTAGAGCAATTGACCTAATATTTCTACCATTTGGGAAGAGTCGGTCAAGGAATAGATGCGGAAATGTACAGCCAATTTGCTCTAGCCCTTTTTGAGGTAGGCTACAGAGGATAGACGTCACGATGTCTTGCCTACCTGTGGTATTTCTTCACTGCGACGGGGAGGTATTCTGAAATAAATGGTGTTGAAGGGAGGTGACCTGATTTTTGTTATTTCTGTCCTTTTCTCGCTTTCTCTGGCTTGTATCCATTTGGCCCCATTCAGCCTACTGTTTTAAGACGTTTATCCCCATCCAGATGTCAATTTCTTAATGGTAAGCGGTAGCGAGCCATATTTTTTTTGTTTTTTTTAGACAGCAGGCTAAATTTGTACATTTTTCGATAGAAAAATGTCTCCGGCGAAGCCGGATTTTTTCATATAATGCTGGCTAGCTATCGCTCGCCAGAAAGAAATCGACACCTACAGTAGATGGGGATAAACGTCTTAAAATAGTTGGCTGAATGGGGCCGAATGGATACAAGCCAGAGAAAGAGAGATAAGGACAGCAATAACAAAAAGCAGGTCACCCCCTTAAGGGGTGGTTTCCACTTGAGAGGGTTATTTTCGGGATCCCCTTCTCCCTCGTGTTTAACCCCATTAGTTTGGTATTATAAGACGTTTGCCCTATTAGTGTACCGATTTTCAGACCATACGCCCCATTTATGTCAATTTTAAAACCTTTCGTGCCATTTAGGTGTCTATTTTTTCCTGGCGAGCGGTAGCGAGCCTGTAATTTAGGGGGAACCGGCCTTCAGCCGGGACCTTTTTCTATCGAAAAATGTACAAATTTATCTTGAAAGGAGGTCTTGGGGGTAATTTTTGTAAGCTTGATGGAAGTCTAGGGAGCAAACAAAATACCTCCCCTTAATTGAGGGTTAGGACTAGGAGGTAGAGGAGGGAGGGAGGGAGGAGGGGGAGTAAAGGGGAGGGAAGAAGACCCCCCCCCCCCCCACACACACACACACCACTGTGGACTGTCATTAAACTCTGATAGTGTTTAGTTGTGTCCAGGGAACTCACACACTCACACGGACCGCGCGCCGACACAAGGGCCAGTTCTTCCTCCCGGAGTCCTTTGTTAAACTAAGGTAAACGCAATCTTTCAATATTAAGGGGGGTGACCTGCTTTTCTCTCTTTCTCTGACTTGTATCCATTCAGCCCCATTCAGCCAACTGTTTTAAGACGTTTATCCCCATCCAGGTGTCGATTTCATCCTGGCGAGCGATAGCGAGCCAGCATTGTATGGAGAAATCCGGCTTCGCCGGGGACATTTTCTATCGAAAAATGTAAAAATTTAACTTGCTGTCAAAACAAAAATATATATATGCTGGCTCGCTACCGCACGCCAGGATATTATTGACACCTGGATGGGGGTAAACGTCTTAAAACAGTAGGCTGAATGGAGCCGAATGGATACAAGCCAAAGAGAGAGGGATAGAAAGAGAAACAAAGCGAGGTCACCCCCCCCCCCTAAAACCATACGCCGATGACTCCACCTTACATTATTCAACTTGCCTTGCAACAGAAAATGGAAGCTACATTAGGCAACTTCCATCACTTCTATTAAGGGGAGATCGCCACTTGAGGGACTTTTTTCTTGACCCCTTTCTCCCGCATGTTTAGCCCCATTGACTTTGATATTATAAAAAGTTTGCCCCATTAGTTTAGCGATTTTAAGAACTTTCACCCCATATTAAGACCTTTCGTGCAATTCAGGTGTCGATTTTATCCTGGCGAGCGATAGCGAGCCTGTTATTTAAGAGGAACCGGCCTTCGGCCGGGACATTTTTCTACCGAAAACTGTACAAATTTATCTGGAAAGGGACTCAAGGGGGTGTAATATTAAGCTTGATGAAAACGTAGGGAACAAACTAAATACCTCCCCTTAATAGTGTGGTGGATATATATATATATATATATATTTTTAGGCGATTTACAATTAGTGTTCTTCTTGATTCGAGACGAGTGTTTTTTTTTCCCAAAGGGATGCACTAATTTCTGGCATTACTATAACTCTAAGAATGAGTTATATATATATACAGTATATATATATATATATATATATATATATATATATACAGTATATATATATACACTGTATATATAGTGTATTTAGTGTCTTTGTATATATATAGTATGTGGCTTATAAGAAGTTCCACTCTTGTTTTGTCAATACTAGTTCGTAGTTTATGGAAATTGGCTTTCTAAAATGATAGTGCTTTACATTGTCATAATTCTCATATGCTTTATTTAGTATTTTAACCCTCTCCGACATATGACGCGATTTTGAGCCTATTGGGGATACTTTAAAGCCTTTGTTACCATCAGGGGTATTTAGATAGAAACCTTTAGTTTAGTTATTTCAACCTCTGCAGTTGTCTTTGAGTTAGCTGTGGGCAGAAAACTAATTTAGAGAGGTATTTATAAGAGTGAGATAACTCTATTTCTTGTTGCTAACCTGGCAACCTCTGCGTCATAAATGCGTGAAAGGGTTAATGTTGAGTGTGTTTGAAGTTTGTGGAACACGTCACACATCACGGGTTTATAGACACTGGTTCGAGTCCCTGTGAAGGGGAGTTTTGTTTGTTTGTTCTGGTCCCCGTTAGTGGTATTTAGGAGTCGATTATTCCTGGCGAGCGATAGCGAGCCTGTAATCTAGGAGGAACCGGCCTTTGGCCACATTTTTTCTACCAAAAAATCCAAAATGATTTCGAAGGGGGTTCTTAATGGAGTGTAATGGATGTTTTACCAAAACAATGTACAAATATATCTAGGGGTATTTTTAAAAGCTTGATTGAGGTCTTGGGAGGCAACTAAAACTAGTAAATAGGCCTAGATGAGTAAATATTAACACATAAATGCAAATAAATACTAATCTGCCCTGAAGGCATGTGGGGCGTGTGGGCGGCGGCGGTGGTGGTAGTGTGGGCGGCGGAGGTGGGGTGGCCTCAAATGGGAGCTGCCGCGTCACCCTGGTCCTACAAGATCTACCCTTACCGGAGGCTCGATGGAAGTCCCCTGCACGAAACGACCGTAACGGCTCACTGTGAGTTGACTTGGGGGTACAGTCGCCCAAATAAGTCTTGTCTCGCCACCCAATAAATTAAATAAGTCATGTCTCGCCACCCAATAAATTAAATAAGTCATGTCTCGCCACCCAATAAATTAAATAAGTCATGTCTCGCCACCCAATAAATTAAATAAGTCATGTCTCGCCACCCAATAAATTAAATAAGTCATGTCTCGGCACCCAATAAATTAAATAAGTCATGTCTCGCCACCCAATAAATTAAATAAGTCATGTCTCGCCACCCAATAAATTAAATAAGTCATGTCTCGGCACCCAATAAATTAAATAAGTCATGTCTCGGCACCCAATAAATTAAATAAGTCATGTCTCGGCACCCAATAAATTAAATAAGTCATGTCTCGCACCCAATAAATTAAATAAGTCATGCTTTTCCCAGCTATAAATTAAATAAGTCATGTCTCGCCACCCAATAAATTAAATAAGTCATGTCTCGCCACCCAATAAATTAAATAAGTCATGTCTCGCCACCCAATAAATTAAATAAGTCATGTCTCGCCACCCAATAAATTAAATAAGTCATGTCTCGGCACCCAATAAATTAAATAAGTCATGTCTCGGCACCCAATAAATTAAATAAGTCATGTCTCGGCACCCAATAAATTAAATAAGTCATGTCTCGGCACCCAATAAATTAAATAAGTCATGTCTCGCCACCCAATAAATTAAATAAGTCATGTCTCGGCACCCAATAAATTAAATAAGTCATGTCTCGGCACCCAATAAATTAAATAAGTCATGTCTCGGCACCCAATAAATTAAATAAGTCATGTCTCGCCACCCAATAAATTAAATAAGTCATGTCTCGGCACCCAATAAATTAAATAAGTCATGTCTCGGCACCCAATAAATTAAATAAGTCATGTCTCGGCACCCAATAAATTAAATAAGTCATGTCTCGGCACCCAATAAATTAAATAAGTCATGTCTCGGCACCCAATAAATTAAATAAGTCATGTCTCGGCACCCAATAAATTAAATAAGTCATGTCTCGGCACCCAATAAATTAAATAAGTCATGTCTCGGCACCCAATAAATTAAATAAGTCATGTCTCGGCACCCAATAAATTAAATAAGTCATGTCTCGCCACCCAATAAATTAAATAAGTCATGTCTCGCCACCCAATAAATTAAATAAGTCATGTCTCGGCACCCAATAAATTAAATAAGTCATGTCTCGGCACCCAATAAATTAAATAAGTCATGTCTCGGCACCCAATAAATTAAATAAGTCATGTCTCGGCACCCAATAAATTAAATAAGTCATGTCTCGGCACCCAATAAATTAAATAAGTCATGTCTCGGCACCCAATAAATTAAATAAGTCATGTCTCGGCACCAATAAATTAAATAAGTCATGTCTCGGCACCCAATAAATTAATAAGTCATGTCTCGGCACCCAATAAGTCATGTCTCGGGCACCCAATAAATTAAATAAGTCATGTCTCGCCACCCAATAAATTAAATAAGTCATGTCTCGGCACCAATAAATTAAATAAGTCATGTCTCGCACCCAATAAATTAAATAAGTCATGTCTCGGCACCCAATAAATTAAATAAGTCATGTCTCGGCACCCATAAATTAAATAAGTCATGTCTCGGCACCCAATAAATTAAATAAGTCATGTCTCGCCACCCAATAAATTAAATAAGTCATGTCTCGGCACCCAATAAATTAAATAAGTCATGTCTCGGCACCCAATAAATTAAATAAGTCATGTCTCGCCACCCAATAAATTAAATAAGTCATGTCTCGGCACCCAATAAATTAATAAGTCATGTCTCGGCACCCAACCCAATAAATTAAATAAGTCATGTCTCGCACCCCAATAAATTAAATAAGTCATGTCTCGGCACCCAATAAATTAAATAAGTCATGTCTCGGCACCCAATAAATTAAATAAGTCATGTCTCGCCACCCAATAAATTAAATAAGTCATGTCTCGCCACCCAATAAATTAAATAAGTCATGTCTCGCCACCCAATAAATTAAATAAGTCATGTCTCGCCACCCAATAAATTAAAGTCATGTCTCGGCACCCATAATTAAATAAGTCATGTCTCGGCACCCAATAAATTAAATAAGTCATGTCTCGGCACCCAATAAATTAAATAAGTCATGTCTCGGCACCCAATAAATTAAATAAGTCATGTCTCGCCACCCAATAAATTAAATAAGTCATGTCTCGGCACCCAATAAATTAAATAAGTCATGTCTCGGCACCCAATAAATTAAATAAGTCATGTCTCGGCACCCAATAAATTAAATAAGTCATGTCTCGGCACCCAATAAATTAAATAAGTCATGTCTCGGCCCCCAATAAATTAAATAAGTCATGTCTCGGCACCCAATAAATTAAATAAGTCATGTCTCGGCACCCAATAAATTAAATAAGTCATGTCTCGGCACCAATAAATTAAATAAGTCATGTCTCGCCACCCAATAAATTAAATAAGTCATGTCTCGCGCACCCAATAAATTTAAATAAGTCATGTCTCGGCACCCATAAATTAAATAAGTCATGTCTCGCCACCCAATAAATTAAATAAGTCATGTCTCGGCACCCAATAAATTAAATAAGTCATGTCCTCGGCACCCAATAAATTAAATAAGGTCATGTCTCGGCACCCAATAAATTCAATACCTCATGTCTCGCCACCCAATAAATTAAATAAGTCATGTCTCGGCACCCAATAAATTAAATAAGTCATGTCTCGGCACCCAATAAATTAAATAAGTCATGTCTCGGCACCCAATAAATTAAATAAGTCATGTCTCGGCACCCAATAAATTAAATAAGTCATGTCTCGGCACCCAATAAATTAAATAAGTCATGTCTCGGCACCCAATAAATTAAATAAGTCATGTCTCGCCACCCAATAAATTAAATAAGTCATGTCTCGGCACCCAATAAATTAAATAAGTCATGTCTCGCCACCCAATAAATTAAATAAGTCATGTCTCGGCACCAAGTATATCCTTTCGATCAATAATTGGTGTCAGCAATATCTCAAACTTGGTCTATTCGTTTCGAGTGAGATATACATGCATGTTCCGACGCTCACCCACCCTATTCAACATCTGACAGACATTAATACATCACAGAGCGAGCCTAACGTAATGCCAGCTGAGACAATAATCTACCTCTATAATAATCTACCTCTATGATAATCTACCTCTATAATAATTTACCCCAATGTACTCTATAATAATCTACCTCTATGATAATCTACCTCTTTAATAATCTACCTCAATGTACTCTATAATAATCTACCTCTATGATAATCTACCTCTTTAATCTACCTCTATGATAATCTACCTCTTTAATAATCTACCTCAATGTACTCTATAATAATCTACCTCTATGATAATCTACCTCTTTAATAATCTACCTCAATGTACTCTATAATAATCTACCCCAATGTACTCTATAATAATCTACCCCAATGTACTCTATAATAATCTACCTCTATGATAATCTACCTCTTTAATAATCTACCTCAATGTACTCTATAATAATCTACCCCAATGTACTCTATAATAATCTACCCCAATGTACTCTATAATAATCTACCTCTATGATAATCTACCTCTTTAATAATCTACCTCAATGTACTCTATAATAATCTACCCCAATGTACTCTATAATAATCTACCTCAATGTACTCTATGATCTACCTCACCTAACTCAACGCACTCTACAATCTACCGTACACTAATCTACCCTACTCTACCCATAATGTGATCTACCTCACCTAACTCAACGCACTCTACAATCTACCGTACACTAATCTACCCTACCATATCCATAATGTGATCTACCTCACCTAACTCAACGCACTCTACAATCTACCGTACTCTAATCTACCCTACTCTACCCATAATGTGATCTACCTCACCTAACTCAACGCACTCTACAATCTACCGTACACTAATCTACCCTACTCTACCCAAAATGTACTCTATGATCTACCTCCCTAACCCTACTCTTAAACTGGTATCACACGAGCGCTTTTTGCCCTCCAACATTCATCCTCAACACTGGTCTGGCAGCTTATGAGGTCAACATTTAAAACAATTCTGCCACCTAAATGCATCTATCATCAGTCTAGTTTCCGGTACCATTGCAAAATATTCCAGAAATGTTGATAGAAAAATGTCGAATGTTGACTGTAAAACCTCTCGTGTGATACCGACTTAATACGATTTTGATCAGTTATTTTGCCTTTATATTGGGTGGTCCCGGTATTGGTTTGTTTATTTTGCAAGTTTTACATTATAATAAGTAACACCCCGTTCTTAACATTAATCATCAATTACAAACCCCAATGTACTTGAATAAACTAATGAAAGCATACGGTCCTCCCGGGATTCGAACTCAGGACACCACACCCAGAACATAACACCTAAACCATTATACTACCAGGCAAGTGTCGTTCTCGCTGCCTGACCCTGCCCGCCTGCCTGACCTGGAGCTCCTTCGTCAGTAGCGGGGGTCAGCTAAGGTGTCGCCTGTTTGACTCGGCCCCCCAGACCTCGCAACTCACCGATGACATCACCGCCGTCACGGGATACGGTATGCGAGACCAGGGTTACCAAATTAAGTCCGCTAGATTTTTATATATATATATATATATATATATATATATATATATATATATATATATACAGTATATATATATATATATATATATATATATATATATATATATATATATATATATATATATATATATATATATATATATATATATATATATATATATATATATATACAGTATATATATATATATATATATATATATATATATATATATATATATATATATATATATATACTGTATACAGTATTTCATTTTATTATATTTTATTGTTCTTTATTATTATTTGTATTATTTATATATTTTTGTTTTATTAATTTTTTATATTTATGTTATTTATTAATATGATTATTGTTGTTATGTGCTTGAAGGACACAAACCGGTAAATACGTCTTTTCATTACAGGTAGATCAGAAATGTTGAGCGGTATGGATAACAAAAACACCATATGAGGAGGAGAACTTTATTGACAACGTTTCACAGATAGCTTCTTCATGTCAACAACAAACACTCTTTGTTTGTTAGTGACATGAAGAAGCTATCTGCCAAACATGAAGAAGCTATCTGCCAAACATGAAGAAGCTATCTGCCAAACATGAAGAAGCTATCTGCCAAACATGAAGAAGCTATCTGCCAAACATGAAGAAGCTATCTGCCAAACACGAAGAAGCTATCTGCCAAACACGAAGAAGCTATCTGCCAAACATGAAGAAGCTATCTGCCAAACATGAAGAAGCTATCTGCCAAACACGAAGAAGCTATCTGCCAAACATGAAGAAGCTATCTGCCAAACATGAAGAAGCTATCTGCCAAACATGAAGAAGCTATCTGCCAAACATGAAGAAGCTATCTGCCAAACATGAAGAAGCTATCTGCCAAACATGAAGAAGCTATCTGCCAAACATGAAGAAGCTATCTGCCAAACACGAAGAAGCTATCTGCCAAACACGAAGAAGCTATCTGCCAAACATGAAGAAGCTATCTGCCAAACATGAAGAAACTATCTGCCAAACATGAAGAAGCTATCTGCCAAACACGAAGAAGCTATCTGCCAAACACGAAGAAGCTATCTGCCAAACACGAAGAAGCTATCTGCCAAACATGAAGAAGCTATCTGCCAAACATGAAGAAGCTATCTGCCAAACATGAAGAAGCTATCTGCCAAACATGAAGAAGCTATCTGCCAAACATGAAGAAGCTATCTGCCAAACATGAAGAAGCTATCTGCCAAACATGAAGAAGCTATCTGCCAAACACGAAGAAGCTATCTGCCAAACACGAAGAAGCTATCTGCCAAACATGAAGAAGCTATCTGCCAAACACGAAGAAGCTATCTGCCAAACACGAAGAAGCTATCTGCCAAACATGAAGAAGCTATCTGCCAAACATGAAGAAGCTATCTACCAAACATGAAGAAGCTATCTGCCAAACATGAAGAAGCTATCTGCCAAACTATCTATCTAAACAAACTATCTATATCTATCTATATATTGCCTGGCACCGAGATCCCCGAAGGGGTGGCCACTAACGAAACGCCCCCATGCACACAAATACTGCGTTCAATCCTGGTGCCCTTATTACCAAAAAGATATAAACAAGCTAGAACGAGTTCAACGTAGAGTTACCAATATGATACCTAGCCTAAAGAACAAACCATACGAAGAGCGACCGTCTTAGAGAATTTAATCTATTTCCTTTAACCCAGCGCAGATTAAGAGGTGACTTAATTCAAGAGTTCAAAATCATCAAAGGCAACGACAATATGAACTGTAGTAAGTACTTCACTATCGACCAATCTAATTACACGCGGGGAAACGGTTGCAAAATTATTGGTAAATCTTTTAACTCACACGAATCTAAGAATTTCTTCTTCAATCGAGTTGTCAACTTGTGGAATGGGCTTCCCCGAGACGTTATAGACTGCAGCACCGTTGATTCATTTAAACTCCGCCTAGACAAATATCTCGCATCAAACCCGCGACTGACTGCGTTTGTAAATGAATAACTTTATTTTATCCTCCCCTCAGTTACTAACCCATCTGTCCCCTACTAACTTCCTAATCCTGCCACGGACATTAGTGCCCTTTCCAATGTTCCCTTACCCACTCTAAACCACTGTTTGGACACTTGATCCTCAGTGTTTTGGAGGACAAGCAGCCTAGAAGGGTCACTAGACCTGTTGTTGCTTGATTTCCTTTGTACTTTGTACTCTGTTCCCAGTCAGTCGACGCCCCTCCTCCCAACCAGCACCACCTGCATCCATATACTTCTTCACTCCGTCCTTCCACCTCTCTTTCGGTTTACATCTCCCTCTCTGTCCTTCCACCTCGCTCTCGTACACCCTCTTCTCTCGCTTCCCATACGTTCCATATGGCCGAACCATGAGTAAATACCACCTACTCCCTTAACGAGTAAATACCACCTACCCCCTTAACGAGTAAATACCACCTACCCCCTTAACGAGTAAATACCACCTACCCCCTTAACGAGTAAATACCACCTACCCCCTTAACGAGTAAATACCACCTACCCCCTTAACGAGTAAATACCACCTACCCCCTTAACGAGTAAATACCACCTACCCCCTTAACGAGTAAATACCACCTACCACCTTAACGAGTAAATACCACCTACCCCTTAACGAGTAAATACCACCTACCCCCTTAACGAGTAAATACCACCTACCCCCTTAACGAGTTTTTTCCTTCCAGATGACAGTGGGCTTGGAGGTTCTACAACATCGCCAACAACAACAACCACAACAACGCCAACAACAACTTCAACAACAACCCCAACCGCCCCAGCAACAACCACCGCAACCCCAACCACCACAACCGCCCCAACCCAAGCCACCACAACAAAAACCACCCCTATCACAACCCCCACCACCCCAACCCCCACCACAACAACCACCCCCACCCCACCACAACAACCACCCCCACCCCACCACAACAACCACCCCCACCCCCACCACAACAACCACCCCACCACAACAACCCCACCACAACAACCATCCCCACCACCATCACAACCCCAACCACCATCACAACCCCAACCACAACCACCATCACAACCCCAACCCCAACCACAACCACCATCACAACCCCAACCCCAACCACCATCACAACCCCAACCACAACAACCACCCCAACCCCAACAACCACCCCAACCCCAACCACCACCACAACAACCACCCCAACCCCAACCACCATCCCAACCCCAACCACCACCACAACAACCACCCCAACCCCCACCACCATCCCAACCCCAACCACCACCACAACAACCACCCCAACCCCAACCCCAACCCCAACAACACAAACCCCAACCCCAACAACAACAACAACCCCAACCACCACCACAACAACCACCCCAACCCCTACCACCACCACAACAACCACCCCAACCCCAACCACCACCACAACAACCACCCCAACCCCCACCACAACAACCACCCCAACCCCAACCACCACCACAACAACCACCCCAACCCCAACCACCACCACAACAACCACCCCAACCACCCCTATCCAAATTGATGCCGAAAGGAAGAATGTTATTGATGCCACCACACCAAAGAATGTTATTGATGCCACCACACCAAAGAATGTTATTGATGCCACCACACCAAAGAATGTTATTGATGCCACCACACCAAAGGATGTTATTGATGCCACCACACCAAAGGATGGGTAGGCTAGCAATATGTTAATAGCAAGACGTTTTCCCATATTTCTGGCAGGTAGCCTAATATAAGATTGTTTTTTTTTAGTTAAGGGAGCCCACCTCGCTTTTTTTTCTCTTTCTCTCCCTCTCTCTTTGGCTTGTATCCATTCGGCCCCATTCAGCCTACTGTTTTAATACATTTACCCCCATCCAGATGTCAATATTTTCCTGGCGAGCGGTAGCGAGCCAGCATATATATATTTTTGTTTTGACAGCAACCTAAATTTGTACATTTTTCGATAGAAAAATTTCCTCCGGCGAAGCCGGATGTCTCCATACAATGCTGGCTCGCTATCGCTCGCCAGGAAGAAATCGACACCTGGATGGGGTTAAAAGTCTTTAAAACAGATGGCTGAATGGGGCCGAATGGATACAAGCCAGAGAAAGAGAGAAAAGGAGAGAAAGATAAAAAAAAAAAGCAGGTCACCCCCCTTAACCCTTAGAAGATACGATGACACATTCCTTTTCTGTTGTCTGGCAAATGGTGGACGATTATATTCGGATTAGGAAGGGTATAATATGGATGTCGGAGGGTTAATTGAGATAGTCACTACCCTTAGAATTTCCACAGACCCTTTCTAAATTATAGAAAATCGTTTAATGATGGCCAAAACACTGTCAACATGTGTCATTATGATAATCTTCGAAGGGTTAAGGGGAGGTTTCTAGTTTGTTTCCTACTCCTCCAGCAATCTTAAAATTTCACCCCCTTGACCCCCTTTCAAGATAAATGTGTACATTTTTCGGTAGAAAAATGTCCCGGCCGAAGGCCGATTACTCTTAAATTACAGGCTCGCTATCGCTCGCCTGGATAAAATCGACACCTAAATGGCACGAAAGGTCTTAAAATTGACAGAATGGGGCGGAAATTCTTAAAAATCAACAAACTAATGGGGCAAACGTCTTAAAATCTCAAAAGCAATGAGGCTAGACATGAGGGAGAAAGGGGTTAAGAAAAAAAATCCCTCCAGTGGAGATCTCCCCTTAATGCCGTCATATTTCTGGCAGGTAATATAGGAATGCTAGTGAGTAAAATACCCCGTGTCCGAAATAACCGATAATGCTGCAGAGTGGTATAATTATGGTTATCTGAGGGGGCCAGGTACAGGACCATTCAGCGATACCGGTACTCTAGAGATTTGAGCCATTTTAGAGTGATATTGTACAGACTGTGGAATTCATCTAGCGATTTTCGGCATTGTGTGTGTGTTCGTAAATCTAACACTCTCTCTCTCTCTCTCTCTCTCTCTCTCAGTCGAGGTGACTCTCCCCGAAAGTAATGCAGAAATAGTGTGCGTCAAAATAAATACAAAAAACATGAACTTAAATATCACTACAGCGTACCGACCACCGAGACTAACTGTTGCCGATGATACAATTTTTTATGAAATACTAGAGAAAACCCTTAATTCCGACGAAACAGTTTTACTAGGTGACTATAACCTCCCCCTAATTGACTGGAATACCACGACCGGAAAAAATGCTGAGTCACGCCTAATGACAAGCTTCATCCAGGACAATTTTTTGACTCAACACGTAAAACAGCCGACGCGAGACAGGAATATACTAGACCTCGTAATCACTACCCAAGAAAATTTATTATCAAACCTGGATGTAGGTGAACATCTGGCAACGTCCGATCATAAAATCTTAAGAATCAACGTTATAAGCAAATATTCCTCAGTAAAAACAACAGGAATGGTTTCGGACTTCAAAAACGCAAATTATGACGGACTTAAGGAATCGCTATCAAACATACACTCAAACCTCATAAATATAAACGAAGTAAATGAACTATGGGGACATTTTAAGTCTACAATTACAGAAGCGCATAAACAATTTGTACCCATGAAACCAAAACGTAGTACGAAATCAAGTATGCCCCCTTGGTACAGTAGAGACATTGGCAAGGCAATAAGGAAAAGGAATCAACTCCACAAACTTGTAAAAAATAACACAAACACTGAAGTAATTAAAAACTTGTACAAAAATAGTAGAAGGGAAGTGAAAAAAATAATTAGGGCGAACAAACAAAATTACGAAATGACTATTGCCAGAGAAAGTGCCACAAACCCCAAAAAATTCTACAGTTACGTAAACAAAAATAAACAGATCAAAAGCGGAATCGGACCGCTAATAGAAGATGGCCAGACAATAACAGGCGACACAAACACGGCAAATCTGCTCAACAAATATTTTGGCTCAGTTTTCACAGAAGAAATTATCGATCATACCCTTGAAAATAACACCTCAACTCATGAGATAGGAGATTTCACCATCAGTGTTACCGAAGTACAAAGCAAATTGAGTAATTTAAATGTAAATAAGACCCCGGGACCCGACATGCTCCACCCGAAAATAATTAAGAATGTCAAGGACGAAATAGCAAAACCCCTGACACAACTATTTAACTTATCACTACTACAGGGGATTGTACCGAGTGATTGGAAAGATGCGAACATTACGCCGATATACAAGAAGGGTAGCAAGGCCAAAGCGAGTAATTACAGACCAATTAGCCTAACTTCAATTGTAGGAAAAATCATGGAAAAAATCATTAGAGATAAGATTGTAGATTACCTCGAATCAAACAACCTAATCAAAAATAGTCAACACGGCTTTAGATCAAATAAGTCATGCCTAACAAATTTGATTGAATTTTATAACAAACTATTCACATATAACGACATGACGAAATCACTAGATATAATCTTCTTGGACTTTCAAAAAGCTTTCGACAAGGTGCCTCACCGAAAACTATTGGCTAAACTGGAGAGGATAGGTATCAAAGGTGAAATTCATTCTTGGATAAAAAATTGGCTTACGGACAGAAGACAGAGAGTGGTGATAAATGGAGTGGAATCGGAGTGGGAGCCTGTCACTAGTGGAGTTCCACAGGGTTCAGTCCTTGGACCGGTCCTGTTTCTCATTTACATTAACGATATCGATGTAGGGGTAAACAACACCATTTCCAAATTCGCCGACGATACAAAAATAGGAAATACAGTCCTGAACGAAGATGATAGAAATGCGTTGCAATCTGATTTAAACAAGATATCAGAGTGGTCGAAAAAATGGCAGATGCCCTTCAATGTCGATAAATGTCAGGTGCTGCAGGTTGGTAGCAGAAATATGAAATACAAATACGAAATGAATGGCAAACAAATAAAAACCGCAACGGTAGTAAAAGACCTAGGGGTACTAATATCTGAAAACCTAAAAACTTCCGACCAATGTATAGCAGCTGCAAATAAGGCAAACATAGCATTGGGCTTTATTAAACGAAAATTTACATATAAACATGAAAACGTAATAGTGCCACTGTTCAAAAGTATGGTGAGGCCCCACCTTGAATATGGTGTGCAGTTCTGGTCACCTTATCTGATCAAGGACATTGTAAGACTCGAGTCAGTACAGCGTAGAGCGACGAAGATGATACCCTCATTAAGAAATAAACCATTTGAAGAAAGACTTAAACGATTGAACCTGTTCTCATTAAAAAAGAGGAGGTTGAGGGGTCAGCTTATTGAGTGCTTTAAGATACTAAAAGGTTTCGACAAAGTCGATGTAAATGCACTATTCACATTAAACAATACTAATCAAACTCGCGGAAATGGAATGAAATTAAAAACCAAAAAGGCAAACCTAGATGTCACAAAGAGTTTCTTCACCTACAGTGTGGCGACAGAGTGGAATAAACTACCAGCGAGAGTGGTGGAGAGCGACACAATAAACGCCTTCAAGGGAAGGCTTGACCTCTATCTGCAAAGGGCTGGGGTGATATGAAAAAAAAAAAAAAAAAAAAAAATGTATGTATATGTATGTGTGTGCACTGTACAGTATGTATATATATACTGTATATATATGTGTGTATGTATGTATGTGTATATGTATATGTATATATATATGTATATGTATGTATGTGTATGTGTGTATGTGTATATATGCATATATGCATATTATAGTTTGTAAGGCCAGACTGCCTAGTAAGGACCTTGAGGTCTGTGTGGTCTGTGTATCTATGTAGCTCTATGTAGCTCTCTCTCTCTCTCTCTCTCGTCAGGCAAGTGTCGGTCTAGGTGCATGACCCTGCCCGCCTGCCTGGAACTCCTTCGTCAGTAGCGGGGAGGAGACCAGCTGACGTGTAGACTGTTCGACTCGGCCCCTCAGACCTTGCAACTCACCGACGACCCCACCGCCGTCACGGGATACGGTACGCTTCGTTAGATTAGATATCTTAAGACGTTTCACCCCATTAGTTTGGCGATAGTATGACCCTTCACCCCATTCAGGTGTCAAATATGTTTCTGTGGGAACGATGACGAGCCTGTAATATAAAAATCATTCAACTTTCGGCTGGGACAATTTTTCTATCGAAAAATTAAAAAATATACCTTAAAGGTGGGTCTGTAAGGGCATATACCTTAAAGGGGGGTCTGGAAGGGCATATACCTTAAAGGTGGGTCTGGAAGGGCATTTTTAAGCTGAAAGGATATCTGGGAAGGCGTTTTTGTTAGCGTAGGGGACAAACTAAAATACATTACTCAATAATGGCAAAAACACTCGGAACTCCCCACAAATAATTATACATAATATCACAATAACCTACAGAACGTCGGATCAAAAAGTGTTAAGAATGATTAGTAATATTAGTTTTCTTTACCTCCAGACTCGATATTGTTCCAAACTACCACAACAACAACAACGCCTACAACCACCACAACTGCTCCACCAACAACCACAACTACTTCACTAGCAACTACCACAACTACCGCTCCAACAACCACTACCACGCCAACAACAACAACAACCTCTTCTCCATCAACCACATCTACTTCAGCAACAACCACCACTACCACACCTGCAAAATCCACAACTACTCAACCAACCACCACTATCACACCTGCAGAAACCACCACAACAACTGAACCAACCACCACTACCACACCTGCAGAAACCACCACAACAACTGAACCAACCACCACTACCACACTTGCAGAAACCACCACAACTGAACCAACCACCACTACCACTACCACACCTGCAGAAACCACCACAACAACTGAACCAACCACCACTACCACTACCACACCTGCAGAAACCACCACAACTGAACCAACCACCACTACCACTACCACACCTGCAGAAACCACCACAACAACTGAACCAACCACCACTACCACACCTGCAGAAACCACAACAACTGAAGCAACCACAACCACCACCTCTCCATCAGCCACCACCACAACTCCATCAACCACAATAACTGAACCAACCACAACCACCACTACTCCATCAACCACCACCACCACTCCATCAACCAAAACAACTGAACCAACCACAACCACCCCTACTCCATCAACCACCACCACCACTCCATCAACCACAAAAACTGAACCAACCACACCCACCAATACTCCATCAACCACCACCACCACCACAACAACTGAACCAACCACAACCACCCCTACTCCATCAACCACCACCACCACTCCATCAACCACAACTGAACCAACCACAACGACCACCACTCCATCAACCACAACCACTCCATCAACCACAACCACCACTCCATCAGGTCATTTGAGCATAGCCTAAATCCAAAGACGTTATCCTAACCTTTACAATTCCTTAGTCCGCCCTCTTCTGGAATACTACGTTCAATCCTGGTGCCCTTATTACCAAAAAGATATAGACAAGCTAGAACGAGTTCAACGTAGAGTTACCAAAATGATAAAGAACAAACCATACGAGGAGCGTCTTAGAGAATTAAATCTATTTCCTTTAACCCAGCGCAGATTAAGAGGCGACTTAATTCAAGTGTTTAAAATCATCAAAGGCATCGACAATATGAACTGTAGTAAGTACTTCACTATCGACCAATCTAATTACACGCGGGGAAACGGGTGCAAAATTATTGGTAAATCTTTTAACTCATACGAAGCTAAACATTTCTTCTTCAATCGAGTTGTCAACTTATGGAATGAGCTTCCCCGAGATGTTATAGACTGCAGCACCGTTGATTCATTTAAACTCCTCCTAGACAAATATCTCGCATCAAACCCGCGACTGACTGCGTTTGTAAATGAATAACTTTATTTTATCCCCCCTCAGTTACTAACCCATCTGTCCCCTACTAACTTCCTAATCCTGCCATTAGTTCCAGGTCAATAG
The DNA here is from genome assembly GCA_032716605.1 of Paralithodes platypus. Taxonomy (NCBI): domain Eukaryota; kingdom Metazoa; phylum Arthropoda; class Malacostraca; order Decapoda; family Lithodidae; genus Paralithodes; species Paralithodes platypus. The sequence goes on along the minus strand of CM064555.1, from coordinate 21,900,615 downwards.
TTCCCTTTCCAATGTTCCCTTACCCACTCTAAACCACTGTTTGGACACTTGATCCTCAGTGTTTGGAGGACAAGCAGCCTAGAAGGGTCACTAGACCTGTTGTTGCTTGATTTCCGTTGTACTCCTTTGTACCACCACCAGCACCTCCACCCTGACGTACAGCAGCCGTATAGTGGAGGAAGGCAGCTGTCCCTCTACGCACGGCATCACCGGTTTGTACCACCACCACCTCCACCCTGACGTACAGCAGCCGTATAGTGGAGGAAGGCAGCTGTCCCTCTACGCACGGCATCACCGGTTTGTACCACCACCACCACCTCCACCCTGACGTACAGCAGCCGTATAGTGGAGGAAGGCAGCTGTCCCTCTACGCACGGCATCACCGGTTTGTACCACCACCACCACCTCCACCCTGACGTACAGCAGCCGTATAGTGGAGGAAGGCAGCTGTCCCTCTACGCACGGCATCACCGGTTTGGCCCTCGACATTGGCGACGACAAGATGAGCAAGATCAAGTGGTTAGAGTGTACCATTCCTTCCCCCATCAATTTAAAAACATCCTTCGAACCTGCATTGAAGCCCATGGGTCCCTCGCAACCCTCAGAAGCATGCAGCTCAAACAGGGTGATCACAGACATCAAGACCTACGAGGAGTACGGTGCAGAAGGAAGACTCCAGCCGGGACGACTCCATGTTTATGTTTGCCGTGTGTGCTTCGATGGGGGCCTGGACGGTGGACTCGACTGACTGTAAGGTGGTGGAGCTGTGGATGAGTGGAGCGGGACACTGGCCAGGGGTGGAGGACTTGGAGATGAAAACAGTGAAGTGGGACTACTGGCTCAGGTGTACTGATGGCTACGTAGCGGTGGAGATCACACGTGAACTGGTAAACGACGAACGGCAACCTAAACACATGAAGTGCTGCAAAATTACTGTTGCTTAAGGGGAGATTTTCATTTGAAGATTTTTTTGGGGGGACCCCTTTCTCCCTCATGTTTAGCCCCATTGCTTTCGAGATTTTAAGATATTCGCCCCATTATTTTGGCGATTTTAAGAATTTTAACCCCATTTATGCAGTTTTTATGACATTTTGTGCCATTTAGGTATCGATTTTTTCCTGGTGAGCGATTGCGAGCATATAATTTAAGAGGAGGCCGGGACATTTGTCTACCTAAAAATGTACACATTTATCTTGAAAGGGGGTCTAGGGGTGTCATTTTAAGCTTGATGGAGGTCTAGGGAACAAACTAAAAACTTCCCCTTAACCCCTTCATCACAATGCCGTATGCTTTGTCTTAGTCTGGTTACCATTAGCCGAGTTTCTTTAGCTTAAAATCTACCTCTAGGACTCAATGGGGTAAATGCTAACTCAACAAGTCCAAATGAACTATGGGTCCGTGCAGCCGTGTTAAGGGGAGGTCTTTAGTTTGGTCCCTATATATCCTTCAAGCTTAAGATTACACCCCCTTGAGCCCCTTTCAAGATAAATTTGTACATTTTTCGGTAGAAAAATGTCCCGGCTGAAAGCCGATTCCTCTTAAATTACAGGCTCGCTATCGCTCGCCAGGGTAAAATCGACACCTAAATGGCACGAAAGGTCTTAACATTTACAGAAATGGGTTGAAAGTTCTTAAAATCGTCAAAATAATGGGACGAACGTCTTAAAGTTAGAAACACAATGGGGCTAAGCATGAGGGAGAAAGTAGTCAAGAAAAAAATCCCTCAAGTGGAAATCTCCCCCTTAACTCTGAGGCGTGTGGTGCGACAAGACAGGACTAAATTTATACAAAGTTTTCCGTTTCGGCCTAGAGGATAGATCCGAGTATATGCATGTAAAAGATCGCTAAAATTAGTTCAGTAATAACCGAGACATAGCCATTTTTAATAAGCGTCGCCCTAACAAGAAGAAGAACAACAACAACAACGACATGAGTACCCCCTAGAGGTCCTCGCTTTGCACGAACCTAATACATACTCTGAAAAACATAGTTCCATCACAAAATTATTTAATGCTAGCCAAAATTACAGGTAAAAAAGACAACATACTGTAGTCCTGAAGGTGTTAACACATTAGCTCCACACCCACCCACCCACCCACCCACTCACTCACACACTCACTGGGCAAGGGGAGGGGGGGGGGGGGGGTACTACTATAAGTCGGTTGATCTTTCCAACTGGTGGTAATAGGAAACACTTAGGTCTGATTGCTCGATTCGTATTGGAAACATACCTATGCATCTACTATGTCTCTGTGTCGTATTAATGTCAAGATTTCATAATTAAAAACACATTTAGCTACAAAATCTACGTAACATCTGAGTAACCAAGATAGAAACATAGGAATATACCATCAGCTGGAAACCATACAGTACACTATAATAGTTGGGAAATACCATTCGGTGTTGCAGACAAACAATATTCCCATAATATGACGAAATACATTTGTATTGATTATTGTAAAGGAAACACAATTTCGACTCCTTACGTTCCACGTCTGACGATGACTCCAGAAGAGTCGAAAATTGTATCTTACAATGTATATGTATTTCGTAATGTGGGCTTAATTTATTTAATTTAAGATTATATATTATGATGCACTTTATCACATTTGGAGTTGTAGTACTGAAACGCGTGTATTGTCAGGTTAAGTTCTTCTAGTATCTTTGTGAGTGTATTGTCAGGTTAAGTTCTTCTAGTATCTTTGTGAGTGTATTGTCAGGTTAAGTTCTTCTAGTATCTTTGTGAGTGTATTGTCAGGTTAAGTTCTTCTAGTATCTTTGTGAGTGTATTGTCAGGTTGAGTTCTTCTAGTATCTTTGTGAGTGTATTACTGCCTATCATTATCTAGTGGTATGTGTCTCTTATAATCAAGTTGTATTTGCCTAGATGTGCCTTTGTTCAATATATATTACTGTACGAAGGGTTGGTATTACTGTGTGTGTGTGTGTGTGTGTGTGTGTGTGTGTGTGTGTGTAATTAATACTTTATATTGTTACGGTTGGTATTTTATATTTTTGTCTCGGTGTCATAAGTTTTAGTTAGTGCGTATCTGTATCATTGGCTGACAGTGACTTTATTCTTTGACTGAACATTTGATAGATGTATTTAAGTCGCGATTGTTAAGCTCAATCTCACTCTTAGAGGCGGAATTCACACTTTATACCGTTAGGTGGTTTATGAATGTGTCATAATTTTTTAGCATAGACTGATCGATGCATTTGGCTGGATTCTTGCACATCTGTAATTGAGAATGGTTAGTGGTTTCTCTGCATAATTGACTGACCTTGTATTTATATATATTAACAAAAAATATATTTTTATTTTTTATTTTAATGAACTCTAGGGCTCAAACCCTGTTTATTTAAAAAATTTACTAATTTAAACAAATTGTCCATGGATTTCCACTGAAGATGGCATACCACATGTGGCGAAACGTCTGGTACCAATAAAGTATAATGATCCTCGTCACGGCCTTCATTGTCCTATTTCTGTTGAAGCTACGATTCCCCAAGAATGTTCCAGTTTCTCATATATATATATATATATATATATATATTATCGGTTGGTTTCATATTTTTCCTCTCTCTCTCTCTCTCTCTCTCTCTCTCTCTCTCTCTCTCTCTCGCCTACTTTTTTTAGGTGACGGTAAATTGTTTTATTCTCGTCTTTGACTAAGTTTTTGTCGCGACCCTTGGTGTTAATTACGAAAACCTGGCATTAACCTTATTTGGCCCGAGGAAAGACTTTTTGGACCTCCCCTGCTTCGCTCCATTTTAGGACGTTTCACTCCATTAGTTTAGCAATAATAAAGAGGATTCAACCCATTTAGTTGTCGATATATTTCTGGGCGAGTAATAAAGAGCTTGTGAATTAGGAGAAATTGATCAGTCCTTGGCCGCGAAATTTCTCTATCGAAAAATGTACAATTTTAGTAAGAGGGAGGTCTGGGTAGGTTATTTTAGTATATATATTTTTTTTTTATTTTTAGTGTAAAGGAAGTCTAGGAAGGCGCCTATTCACCTTCACTATTCACTTCTATTCACTTCTATTGCTTTTATATGGGTGTTGGCGCCGAGAATAATTTACCGGAGTGAAGTCGGAAGGTGAACTATATATAGCATTAACCCCTTCTGTACCGGCGACGTGTTTTTCATTTTATTCTAGCTCTATTTAGACGATTGTTTGCAGCTTAAGAAGGATCTGTGGTAATATGAAGGGTTAATTGAGATAGTTCAAAGCCTGGTAATTGCTAGAGGCCCTTTTTAAACTGAATAATATCGTCTAATAGTAGCTAGAATAAAATTACGTCGCGGGTACAGAAGGGGTTAAGGGTATAAATGCACCCGAGTAATTTACCGGAGTGAAGTCGGAAGGTAAATTATTAAATAAAATATATGGGCATGATTAAGGTGTTTGTTGAGTATGTGTTTCTGTAATGCAATTTAGGCGGAATGGCTGTGTAGGCGGTGAATGTGTGAGTGATTGGTCAATATGTAGAGCTATATGTGCTGCAGTATATATTGTTTTCACACACACACTCACTCTCACTCACACACACACACACACACAAAGTCACATACAAACACAAACACACACACAGTCACACACACACACCAACACACTCTCACACATACATATCCCCCCACACCCACCCACACACACACCCACCCACACCCTTCCCCTCACTCATTCTCTCTCAGTGGTCCTGGTGAGTCGGTCTTATTCTCGCTCGACGGTTTACTAAAGTGTTGGTGGGGTAATGGTTTAGGTGCTTATGTTCTGCGTGTGGTGTCCCGAGTTCGAATCCCGGGAGGACCATATGCTTTCATTAGTTTATTCAAGTACGGTACATTAGGGTTTACAATTGATGATTAATGTTAAGAACGGGGAGTTACTTATTTCTACAGTGTGTTCAAGCTAACCTGGCAGACATTTGGGAACATTGCTTTTCTTTCGTTAAGGGGTACATAGTAGTCGCTTTTTCTGGACCCCCTTCTCCCTCATGTTTAGCATATTAGTTTTGAGATTTTAAGACGTTCGTTCCGCCAGTTTGGCGATTTTAAGATTTTTCGCCTCATTTTTTGTTTGTCAATTAAGACCTTTCGTGTCATTTAGGTGTCGATTTTTTTCCTGGCGAGCGAAAGCGAGCCTGTAATTTTAGAAGGAACCGGCCTTTGGCCGGAAATTTGTTCTACCGAAAAATGTACAAAGTTATCATACACACACACACACCTACTCTCTCTCTCTCTCTCTCTCGCTCTCGCTCTCTCTCTCACACACCCATAAATATTGACTTGCAGGCGGACCCAGCAGTTAACAATGGGCGTAGTGTGGCTGGGCGTGGGGTGGGCGTTAATCGTCATCTGGCTACCCGCAGCAGCAGTCCACTGCTGCTGACATTACCACTTACGACATAGCACCGGGAAAGAGGCTGGATTCTAACCCTTTACAGGAAACGCAGGTCGCTAACATATGTAAGTATGGGTGTAATAATAATAATAATAATAATATATACATAATAATAATACTATTAATAATAATAATAATAATAATAATAATGGTAACAACAATATAATAGCTGGCAACCAAATTTCGTGAAAATCGTTCGTAACTTTTTGAGATATCTTATTTACGGACAAACGGAGGCAAAACTGAACCTCTTCCATCTTGGTTGGGGAAATATTAACATTAAACGTAAGTGAGAGAGAGAGAGAGAGAGAGAGAGAGAGAGAGAGAGAGAGCGAGAGCGAGAGCGAGAGCAAGAGAAAGAGAGAGAGAGAGAGAGCGAGAGCGAGAGCGAGAGCGAGAGCGAGAGAGAGAGCGAGAGCGAGAGCGAGAGCAAGAGAGAGAGAGAGAGAGAGAGAGAGAGAGAGAGAGAGAGAGAGAGAGAGAGAGAGAGAGAGAGCGAGAGAGAGAGCCGACAAAAGGATTGGATGGAAGACAATTTATTACCGGTACCAATCACTGACATCCCTTCCCAATCCCTTACCCTCCAAACACAATTCCTTTAACTTGCAATCCTAATCCCTTACCTTATAATACGAATCCCTTATCCAACCTCCCTTATCTTCCAATCCCAATCCCTTATGCAACCTCCCAATCCCTTATCTTACAATCCCAAACCCTTATCCAACCTCCCAATCCCTTATCCAACACCCCATTCCTTACCTTCCAATCCCAATCCCTTATCTTCCAATCCCAAACCCTTACCTTCCAATCCCAATCCCTTATCCAACCTCCCAATCCCTTATCCAACACCCCATTCCTTACCTTCCAATCCCAAACCCTTACCTTCCAATCCCAATCCCTTATCCAACCTCCCAATCCCTTATCCAACACCCCATTCCTTACCTTACAATCCCAATCCATTATTTTCCAATCCCAAACCCTTACCTTCCAATCCCTTATCCAACACCCCATTCCTTACCTTCCAATCCCAATCCCTTATCCAATCCCCCATCCCCTACCTTCCAATCCCAAGTATAACCATTCATATAAACACTCCTAATAATGCTTGAAAATTATAACTCAAACACTATATTTCCAAGAACGTTATATGGACATCTGTTCACACATTAAAACATACAAAAAAAAAAATGTTAAGGGGAGATTTCCACTTGAGGGATTTTTTTTTCTGGACCCCTTTCTCCCTCATGTTTTGCTTTTGAGATTTTAAAACATTCGCCCCATTAGTTTGGCAATTTTAAACACTTTCGCCCCATTTCGGACAATGTTAAGACCTTTCGTGCCATTCAGGTGTCGATTTTTGTCCTGGCGAGCGAAAGCGAGCCTGTAATTCAAGAGGAACTGGCCATCGGCCGGAACATTTTTCTACCGAAAAATGTATAAATTTATCAGGGGGTGTAATTATAAGCTTGATGGAGGTCTACGGAATAAACTAAAAACCTCCCCTTAACCATGAAATACTTGAAGTAAATGTACAGTTACTAGTTAAAGCTTGTGGATCCCTAATATGCCTTCATGGTGGCAGTAGCTACATATGAAAACAATATTACATTTAGTATTTTATGTTCATTAATCACAGAAAAACATGTATTCTTTCATGATGTACAGTAAGTATATATGAAGACTATTTTACAATGGACATTATGTATACAATAACTATATACACTTATATTTTCATGAGGCAAGTACAGTCGCGCTAATAAGTGATGTCTCGGCACCAAGTATATATTGATCAATAATATGTATCAGCAATATCTAAGCTTCATTTCTTAATATTGAGCGAAATATACAAACATGTTCCTATCTTTACACACCCTATTCAACATCTGACAGACATATATACAGCACAGAGCAAGCCAAACGTAATGACAGCTAGGACATGACTTATTAGCGCGACCGTACATCTGTGAACCCCATGTCATATACATGTCTGCCACTGAATAAGTAACACCCCGTTCTTAACATTAATCATCAATTACAAACCCCAATGTACTTGAATAAACTAATGAAAGCATATGGTCCTCCCGGGATTCAAACTCGGGACACCACACCCAGAACATAAGCATCTAATACAAGACAAATTTACATCCATAGAAAACTAATGAAAGCATATGGTCCTCCCAGGATTCGAACTCGGGACACCACACCCAGAACATAAGCAGCTAATACAAGACAAATTTACATCCATAAGAAATCTCAATGGGTTTACTAGCAAAATATAAAACCACGAACCTTTCTGAGTGACTGTACACACGGAACAAAATAATCAAAATGTTTACTTTACCTTGGACTCGATCCCTTGACAGCCAATATGTGGAACACCCACCTGTAACAAAAAGGATTATTATATTAAAGTTTGGGGTCAATGTCCAGATGACTTAATACAGTACATAATGATATATATATATATATATATATATATGTGTGTGTGTGTGTGTGTGTGTGTGTGTGTGAAGTGGTTACGAAAGCAGAGTATCGCGAAAATGAACAACATACGATGACACCTTTATTTATTTACCTCACACACACACCCACTCTCACTCTCTCTCCCTCTCTCTCTCTATCTCTCTCACACACTCTCACTCTCACACACACTCACTCTCACTCTCTCTCTCTCTCGTCAGGTAAGTGTCGGTCTCGGTGCCTGACCCTGCGCGCCTGCCGGACCTGGAGCGCCTTCGTCAGTAGCGGCGGGGGGGACCAGCTGACGTGTAGACTGTTCCCCTCGGCCCCTCAGACCTACCAACTCACCGACGACCCCACCGCCGTCACGGGATACGGTACGGCACACACAGGATATGTTGTTGTTTGCTTTCCTTTTTTTTTTAAATCGCCAGCAGAGGATTTGATTTGCCTGGTTCTGCTGTTACTTGCTTTCCTATGTAATCGACAACGGAGGATTTGATTGGTATGGTTCTGTTGTTGCTTGCTTTCCAGCATAAACACGACAACAGAGGATTTTATTGGAATGGATCTGTTATCGCTCGCTTTCCCTATGTAGTCGACAACGGAGGACTTAACTGGCATGGTTATGTTGTTGCTTGCTTTCCTATGCAATTGACAACGGAGGATTTGACTTGTTTGTTGCTACGAATTAAGGGGAGTTTTTAGTTTGCTATCTAGACCTCCATCAAGCTTAAGGGGAGATCTCCACTTGAGGGATTTTTTTTCTTGACCCCTTTCTCCCTCATGTTTAGCCCCATTGCTTTTGATATTATAAAACGTTTGCCCCATTAGTTTAGCGATTTTAAGAACTTTCACCCCATATTAAGACCTATCGTGCAATTCAGGTGTCGATTTTATCCTGGCGAGCGATAGCGAGCCTGTAATTTAAGAGGAATCGGCCTTGGGACATTTTTCTACCGAAAAATGTAAAAATTTATCTTGAAAGGGACTCAAGGGGGTGTAATTTTAAGCTTGATGGAGGTCTAGGGAACAAACTAAGTACCTCCCCTTAAACAATACCCCCAAGATCCCCCCTTTGTGATAAACGTGTAATTTTTTTCGGTAGAAACATTTTCATTATATAGAGGCTCGCTGTCGCTCGCCAGAAAAAATCGACACCAAAATGGAACGAAAGGTCTTAAAATTGACAGAAAAATGAGCGAAAGGTCTTAAAATCACCAAAATAATGGGGGGAAATGTCTTATAATCTCAAAACCAATGGACCTAAGAAAAAACAACATAAGTGTTAATCTCTCCTTAAACTGCATCAAGCTCCGTGTGTCCAGATATTGTGACCCTAACGTACCTTGCTCTCTGTCACTCTTTCAATGTGGTGAGGGACACTTGTTACAGGTAGGTTTGTTTTTGTCTTACACATAGAATAATTAAAAGTTATTTTAAAGATTAAAGATCAATGTTGACCTATTTCAGACAATGGAGATGATGAAGCCACAACAGAAACGCCACCGACTTTGATCCCAGCTGCAGCACCCATAGACATCATGACATCTATAACAACAACCACTCCACCTACCACAACCACATCTGTTACTCCACAAACCACCACAACCACAACCGAATTAACAACTACCACAACCACAACCGCTCCACCTACCACAACCACAACTGTTCCGCCACAAACCACCACAACTACAGTCGCTCCACCTACCACAACCACAACTGTTACACCACAAGCTACCACAACCAAAACCGCCTTAACAACTACCACAACCACAACTGTTCTTCCACAAACCACCACAACCACAACCGCTCCACCTACCACAACCACAACCTCCCAAGCAACCATCACAACCACAAAGAATCCCTTAACCACCGCAATGAAAACTGTTCCCCCAACCAAAAACTCCAAAACAACCCCAACCACAACCTCCCAAGCAACCACCACAACAACCACTGCTCCCCCAGCCCCAACCACAACCTCTCAAACAACTACCACAACCACCACTGCTCCCTCAATCACAACCACCACTGCTCCCCCAACCACAACCACAACCACAACCTCCCAAGCAACTACCACTGCTCCCCCAACCACAAGCACCCTAGCAACCACCACAACCACCGCAGCAAAAAACTACGACAGCAAAATAACCACGAAAGGGAGATGCTCCCATCCCTATCTGGTGACCGGCATAGCTCTCGAGATCAAGGATGAGAAAGAGAGCCACATCAAATGGTTAGAGTGTACCAAACCTTCTTCAGACAGTGCAGCGGAATCCTTCGGTCTCAAATCCGAATCCATGGTACGTAAATCCATGGGTCCGTCGCCTGTCTCAGCCCAATGCCCTAGCAACACGATGATCCGGGGCATCAGGGGTTTCAAAGAGTACACTAAAGGTGACTACGGGGAACAGGAATACATCCTGAAGAACTCCAAGTACATGTTCGCGGTGTGCCAGGAGGTGACGAACTGGGTGGTGTCCTTCGGTGACTGTCTGACGGTGGACCTGTACAGCGGTGTTGCGGGGGCCTGGCCGGGACTAGACAGCCCCATTAACGGAACCGACCAATGGGACCACTGGCTCAGGTGTCCCTCGGAGGGGTACATGGCGGTTAAGGTCACCCGCGTGGAAGGCAGAGAAAAGCAGAGGAAGCCTTTGACCATGAAGTGCTGCAGGCTCAGTCCACCTTAAGGGCAGGTTTTTTTTTTCTGGACCACACACACACACACAATATATATATATATATCATACAATACATTTGTATGCTGATACTTAACCCGGCAAGCGCGCGTATGGCCTGTGACGAACGTAGTTATATGCGAATTAATTACCCAATATTCTGACAGAATTTGTTATACCTACCATATAAAGAATAATTTATTTTCCATGAGCACTTATTTTACTAATATGATGAACATATGAACCTTGAAGAGTGATAAAATATGTGGGGAAAGCATTTGGGTAGTGAAAAACAAAAATATTCGCCGCCCGGTCATATCCTCAGGCGTGAGGCGGTGAGACATAATATTATACCCTCCCTCTTCAACCTCTCTCTCTATACTGAGCCGAGCAGGTGAAGTCTCAGAGTTATATAAGGTCTCTTATTTAACTCACTTGTGCTACGGACCCGCGGGAGAGAAATTTGGGCGAAAAATAACCAATAAATGATGAAAATAAGAGGAAAAATAGGTGATAATCGAGGAGGGGGGGAGGGGGGAAAAGGAGGGGAAGGGGGGGGAGGTGAGAATCATCTGGATGAGGGGTAGGAAGTACTTGAGAGGAATTATCTCACCTAATAACATATTCCTTTGTTTTGAGAGCCCCTGGGGCATTTTTGAAGTGTTATTTCATGGTCTTGCTTCCGTGAGACCTATCGCATTCACAATACACATACTTCTGTGAGTTCTATCGCACTTCTCGGGTTAAGTTCCCTCATTGGTATATAGATACATCTTAGTTTTATATTGGTAACGTGACTATTGGAACAGGACTGTGGCTTACCTCTATGCTGAGTAATGTATACCACCGGACGGACGGACGCTGTAATGCTGACTCAACTATATCCATCACACCACCACCTTAAGGGGAGACAGACCATTTATCTGGACCCCCTTCTCCCTAATGTTTAGCCCCACTAGTTTTGAGATTTTAAGACGTTGGTTCCATTAGTTTGGGAATTTTATGACCTGTCACCCCATTTCTTTGTCAATATTAGGACCCTTCGTGCCATTTAGGTGTCAATTTTTTCCTGGCGAGCGAGAGCGAGCCTGTAGTTTTAGGAGGAATCGGCCTTTGGCCGGGACATTTTTCTACCGAAAAATGTACAAATCTATCTTGAAAGGGGGTGTTTTTCTAAGCTTGATGGGAGGTCTAGGGAGGAAACTAAAAAAAATATATGAATAAATGAATTAATAGACCAAACAAACCGCCACTGTCCCCTTGAATTGCATGTTCTGCATTAATCACACTCGGGCTCGAAACGGCTGCGGAAGTACACACCTTACGGCCAGATTCGACCCCTGCTTTTACCGGCCTCTGACTAGGGCGTGGTTGATGGACTTTCAAGGATTCTCCCGCACATCAAGACGTGTCCCCCTCTACTCAGACTATTTGCTGTAAGTAGGCGAGAAATCATGACCTCTATCCTCTGTAACTCAAAAAGGGCTAGAACAAATTGGCTGTAAATTTCCACATCTATTCCTTGACTGACTCTTCCCAAATAGTAGGAACATTAGCTCGATTACTCTGGTCGTTTTGGAGTTACAGCGGTTAGAGGTCATGATTTTTCGCCTACTTACAGTGAATAGACTATAGGGTACCTCATCAACCAGAATTAAGACCATATTTTGAGACTTTGACAGAATCCCTCACCACTCCACCCATATCCACCTATTCATTGATTACCATTACTGATCTACCACCTGTTCCTGATTAAGGGGGCCCACCTCTCTCTCTCTCCCTCTCTCCTGGGTCCCATTCAGCCTACTGTTTTAAGACGTTTACCCCCATCCAGGTCTCGATATTTCCTGGCGAGCGGTAGCGAGCCAGCATATTTTTTGAAAATATTTTTGACGGCAGGCTAAATTTGTACATTTTTCGAAAGAAAAATGTCTCCGGCGAAGCCGGATTTCTCCATACAATGCTGGCTCGCTATCGCTTGCCAGGAATAAAATGACACCTGGATGGGGATAAACGTCTTAAAACAGTAGGCTGAATGAGGCCGAATGGATACAAACCAGAGAAAGAGAAAAGGAGATAAAAAAAGCCGGTCACCCCCCTTAACTCAAGATATAATCATTACTCACCTGTTGTTGTTGATCTACACGCACTTCTATCAATAAATACCAGGCTGATTGACTTGTGTATTAATTCTGAAAGGCGTTTTTGTTAGCCTAGGGGACACACTATAATACATTGCTCGAAAACGGCAAAAGCAAGCAAAATCCTCAATAATAATGCAACGAAATATCATAATAGCCCCCCCCCCCCTCCCCAAGACGTCGGAGCAAATAGTGTTATAGAAATCCTGTCCGGCATATATTGTACATTTACCCAAAATATCTTGTATGATCGAAATTATATATTATGGAGTTTCATGTTACTGTTTCATGACCTACTGTGTGTGTGTGTGAGTGAGTGAGTGAGTGAGTGAGTGAGTGAGTGAGTGAGTGAGTGAGTGAGTGAGTGAGTGAGTGAGTGAGTGAGTGAGTGAGAATGAGAGAGAGAGAGAGAGATCGTGTGTGAGAGAGATCGTTTGCTAGAGATCTTCATAACAACTGAATGAAACCGTCTAATGAAAGGAAGAATAAAATACAAACGTATATATATATATATATATATATATATATATATATATATATATATATATATATATATATATATATATATATATATATATATATATATATATATATATAGCCTACTGTATATACATTAAGTTTTGTTAATAAATTGGCTTTCACCTTTCACTATGCACTGGTCTACATGCACACACACACACACACACACAACAGTGCGGTAAAGTATATGTTCCTGTAACACGCCAAGAACAAAGCCAGGGTCCCAGTGCAACCCATCAGCTGATTGGTAATACAGGTAAGGAGGAGGCAGGTAAGGGGGGAGGTATTAGGCTTTTTCTCGACCCCCTTCGCTCATGTTTAGCACCATTAGTTTTGAGGTTTTATGACGTTCGTTCCATTAGTTTGGCGATTTTGATACCATTCGCCCCATTTATCTGTCAATATTAAGACCTTTCGTGCCATTTAGGTGTCGATGTTTTCCTGGCGAGCGAAAGCGAGCCTGTAATTTTAGGAGGAACTGGCCTTTGGCCGGTATGAATCACTATGAATTTATGTGTGCAATAATCGAAGAAAAGGAGAGAAAGTACACATATTAAATACATATATACTCACACACATTTCACCATCAGACTAAATTAAGCACGTTTTCTGCTGTCAGTATGGAGCTAGTTTGATCAAATTAGTTTGATCAAATTAGTTTGCATTAACATTTATACAGTCACACAAATAACTGTGCAGGTAAATGTCAACACGAGCAATGAAATAAAGAAGGGTTAATGTTTAATCTGTATTTGAAACGTTGTCAATAAATAATGGTGTTTTTTGTCCACTCTATATGTTCTTTACTGTTTACTTTACCTCCATCAAGCTTTAAAAAATCATGATAAATTTGTACATTTTTCAGTAGAGAAATGTCCCGGCTGAAAGACTGTTCCTTCTATAATTACAGGTCTCTATCGCTCGCCAGGAAAAAAATCGACACCGAAATGGCACGAAGGGTCTTAATATCGACAAAGAAATGGAGAGAAAGGTCTAAAAAATCGCCAAGCTAACGGAGAGAAACGTCGTCAAATATCAAAAACTGAATGCTAAACACGAAGGAGATGGGGGTCCGGTAAAAGCGACTACCTCCCCCCTTAACCCTTTAAGTACGGGCGAGATCCTTTGAATGCTATGCTGGCTACTAATAAACGACCGTGTTCAGCTTACGAAGGACCACTCACGATAAAAAAAAAAAAAAAACCCTGGCTACCAACTATTTTTTCTGGACCCCTTTGTCTCTCATGTCTAGCCCCATTGCTTTTGAGATTTTAAGGTGTTTGCCCCATTAGTTTGGCGATTTTAAGAAGTTTCACCCCATTTATGTCACTTTTAAGACCTTTCGTCCCATTTAGGTGTCGATTTTTTCCTGGCGAGCGATAGCGAGCCTGTAATTTAAGAGGAACCGGCCTTGGGTCGGGACATTTTTCTACCGAAAAATGTACAAATTTATCTTGAAAAGGGGTTAAGGGGGTGTAATTTCAAGCTTGATGGAAGTCTAGGAAACACACTAAAAACCTCCCCTTAACCCTTAACCCTTATAACTACCACAGATCCTTTCTAAGCTGCATAACATCGCCTAAAGGTAGCTAGGACTAATGCAGAGAAGACGTCAGCCACATTGAAAGAGTTAAGGGGAGATGGTCGGTTTTTCTGGACACACTTCTCTCTCATGCTTAGCCCCATTAGTTTTTACATTTTAAGGCGTTCAACCCATTAGTTTGGCGATTCTAAGACCTTTCGCCCCCTTTCTTTGTCAATACCTTGTGTGCCATTTAGGTGTAATTGTTTTTCTTGCGAGCGATAGCGAGCCTGTAATTTAGGAGGAACTGGCCTTCGGCCGGGAAATTTTTCTACCGAGAAATGTACAAATATATCTTGAAGGGGAATCCTGGGGTTGTTTATTAAAGTTTGATGTAGGTCTAGGGAGGAAGCTAAAACGTAATATATAAATGACAAATATCGACCAAAATATTAACCCTTCTTTATGGGTGTGGGGGAGGGGGTAGAAGCGTCGTGTGAGGTACCGATATTTAGCTCAGTACCCCGCACATCGGTAGCCGGGTAAGTCCAGTGTATTCTTTATAGTGTGTCCAAGTTAACCTGGTAGAAAACGGTAACATTGCCTTTACACACTTTCTATACTGCCTTTCTATGTTTTCTATACTGCGTTTCTATGTTTTCTATACTGCCTTTCTATGTTTTCTATGCTGCGTTTCTATGTTTTCTATGCTGCCTTTCTATGTTTTCTATACTGCCTTTCTATGTTTTCTATGCTGCGTTTCTATGTTTTCTATACTGCGTTTCTGTTTTCTATACTGCGTTTCTATGTTTTCTATGCTGCGTTTCTATGTTTTCTATGCTGCCTTTCTATGTGTTCTATGCTGCGTTTCTATGTCTTCTATGCTGCGTTTCTATGTTTCTATACTGTGTTTCTATGTTTTCTATGCTGCGTTTCTATGTTTCTATACTGTGTTTCTATGTTTTCTATGCTGCGTTTCTATGTTTTCTATACTGCCTTTCTATGTTTTCTATACTGCATTTCTATGTTTTCTATGCTGCGTTTCTATGTTTTCTATACTGCCTTTCTATGTTTTCTATACTGCCTTTCTATGTTTTCTATGCTGCGTTTCTATGTTTTCTATACTGCGTTTCTGTTTTCTATACTGCGTTTCTATGTTTTCTATGCTGCGTTTCTATGTTTTCTATGCTGCCTTTCTATGTGTTCTATGCTGCGTTTCTATGTCTTCTATGCTGCGTTTCTATGTTTCTATACTGTGTTTCTATGTTTTCTATGCTGCGTTTCTATGTTTTCTATGCTGCCTTTCTATGTGTTCTATGCTGCGTTTCTATGTCTTCTATGCTGCGTTTCTATGTTTCTATACTGTGTTTCTATGTTTTCTATGCTGCGTTTCTATGTTTTCTATACTGCCTTTCTATGTTTTCTATACTGCATTTCTATGTTTTCTATGCTGCGTTTCTATGTTTTCTATACTGCGTTACTATGTCTTCTATACTGCGTTTCTATGTTTTCTATACTGCGTTTCTATGTTTTCTATACTGCATTTCTGTTTTCTATGCTGCGTTTCTATGTTTTCTATACTGCGTTTCTATGTTTTCTATACTGCGTTTCTATGTTTTCTATGCTACGTTTCTATGTTTTCTATGCTGCGTTTCTATGTTTTCTAAGCTGCGTTTCTATGTTTTCTAAGCTGCGTTTCTATGTTTTCTATACTGTGTTTCTATGTAGGAGGAAGCGGCCTTCGGCCTGTACATTTTTCGGTAGAAAAATGTACAAATTTGTCTCGAAGATGAATCTTGGGAGTATGTTTTTAAACTGATAGAGATCTAGGGAACAAACTACCCCCCCCCCCCACCCTTGAGTTGTCGAGTTTCATAAATTGACCACTTGCCAGTTTCGTTCTATAAGGAAGTTGGAGCGGTAGACATCGATAATACGCATAATTACCAGCTTAAAAAAACGGTCGTAGTACATTTATAAATACATGAAACTCAATTCAACATACTTTCTATCCACCAGAAACCTACATTATTATTGCATTTGTGTTTAATATCGATGTTTATGGCTCCAACTTCCTTATAGCCTGAAACTCGCAAGTGGTCAATTAAGGGGGTCAGGTCAGGTACAAAGGAGTACAAAGGAAATCAAGCAACAACAGATCCAGTGACCCTTCTAGGTTGCTTGTCCTCCAAAACACTGAGGATCAAGTGTCCAAACAGTGGTTTAGAGTGGGTAAGGGAACATTGGAAAGGGAATTACTGCCCTGGAACTAATGTCCGTGGCAGGATTAGGAAGTTAGTAGGGGACAGATGGGTTAGTAACTGAGGGGGGGATAAAATAAAGTTATTCATTTACAAACGCAGTCAGTCGCGGGTTTGATGCGAGATATTTGTCTAGGCGGAGTTTAAATGAATCAACGGTGATGCAGTCTATAACGTTTCGGGGAAGCCCATTCCACAAGTTGACAACTCGATTGAAGAAGATTATTGAGGGATAAGCCTTTACAACGGCACCTCGTATCTACATTCTACTTTTTCCTATTTTATTCTGAAGAGTGTAGAGAGGGGAGAAGGGGTGTTGGAGAGAGAGGAAGCTGTTGGAGTGGCTTTGTTATGTGTGTTATTAAGGACGTACTACAACACTCAGTATACTACTTGCTTTTTCTGGACCTCCTTCTCCCTCATGTTTAGCATATTAGTTTTTAGATGTTAAGACGTTCCTTCCATTAGTTTGTCGATTTTAAGACCTTTCGCCCCATTTCGTTGTCAATTTCTTGCCATTTAGGTGTCGATATTTTCCTGGCGAGCGACAGCGAGCCTGTACTTTTATGAGGAACCGACCTTCGGCCGGGAAATTTTTCTATCGAAAAATGTACAAATTTATCGTGAAGGGGGGTCTAGGGGGGTCTAGTCTTAAGTTTGATGGAGGTCTAGCGAGGAAACCAAAATATACATGAATAAATGAATTAATAGCCCCCAAACCGGCCACTATCCCTTTAATAGAACAATAGTATGGTGATTGAGCTTTAATAGAACAATAGTATGGTGATTGAGCTTTAATAGAACAATAGTATGGTGATTGAGCTTTAATAGAACAATAGTATGGTGATTGAGCTTTAATAGAACAATAGTATGGTGATTGAGCTTTAATAGAACAATAGTATGGTGATTCAGCTTTAATAGAACAATAGTATGGTGATTGAGCTTTAATAGAACAATAGTATGGTGATTGAGCTCGAAACCAAGAGATTGAAAAGCTGTGAATGTGTGAGAACCCCCCCCCCCACCCCCTATTGAATATTGTCCATTTATCCCCCCAAAATGCAGTACGAATGAAGACGATGATTGCACCTTCTGAGAGAGATATAACACGTCGAAGAACTTAACATAGATTTATATACTGTGTGACGTCTCTCTCTTTCTCTCTCTCTCTATATATATATATATATATATATATATATATATATATATATATACACACACACACACACACTGCAATCCTTTCTTCCCCTCCATCCAATATAAACCAGTCATCATAATCTAATCCCTATAAGAGGTAGGTCAACAGTAGATCACGGACGCTACAGGTGCCCTAAACACGCGAGGGTATAAACTTATTTGTTATTAGCATTCCTGAAGTCTTAAGGGATATTAGAGAGCGAGAGCGAGAGCGAGAGCGAGAGCGAGAGAGAGAGAGATAATTATAATAACCCCGTAGAACTAGGGCAGCTGAGAGCGCCCATGAATTTACACTTTCTCCTCCACAATGCAGAACTTCTGCTTATCAGAATTCATTTATCCCCAGAGCTACTACTCTTTGGAATTCACTTCCCTCGAATTGCTTTCCACAAACTTACAATCTACAAATGTTTAAATCCAGTTGTTACAAACATTTTATGAATGGAGGATGCCTTTAGGCACATGGACCTTTTTGTTTTATCTGTGTTTTTCCTTCCTCCGTTCATTGTCTCTTTAAAAAAAAAAAAAAAAAAAAAAAAAAAAACCGGTACAGAGCATGTCACCAAAAGGGTTACTGCCAGAAAAGAGGGAAGGGTTTGTTTATTGGTCGATTTTGTCTTCATTACTTATTCATTTGTTATGTTTTGTTTTAAGTTTCCTCCATAAACCTCTATCAAGCTTAAAACAGAAATCCCCCAAATCCCCCTTCTAGGTACATTTGTACAGATTGCCTGGAATTGAGGGTTACGTTTCGGATATATTTGTCCAGGGAAGAAAAAAATATAGAAAACATATAAAAATATGTACCGTTATACAGTATACTATATATATATATATATATATATATATATATATATATATATATATATATATATATATACCCGGTATATATATATATAGTATATACAGTATATATACATTATATATAGTATATACAGTATATATACATTTTACTACATTGTGATAATCTCAATATATATGGACCAGTAACCTGTATTGTTGTGTAAGTTATGTTTGTATGCGTTATATTAAATTAACTTGAGTACAAACAATACTAAATACCCATAAAATATCTGTATTCATTATATTGACCTCTTCTACCAGGTGGCGTAAGAGATCTACTAGGTGATGGAGGTGGTTCGGGCGTGGGTGTGGGTGTGTGTGGTGGTATGGGCGTGTGTTGTACCCCCCACCACGCCCATAAGCTACAACATAAGGGTGGGGTTGAAGCTTAACACCATGAACCTGGGAGAGACGCCCGTACACTCTCACTGTGAGTATAACATATTGAATAACATTGACTTTATCTACCTTGCTAAGCTACTTGTAAATTAATACTAAGCAGAACTCTTGGTCCTTTCATGTTGTATCATCACAGGAAAGAAGAGCACGTACAAACACACACACGTACGCGCGCGTATTCACATAGCTAAGGTATTGAATGTGCATCTAGTTTATATATACAGTATATATACCTATCTATCTACCTCTACCTCTCTCTGTCTAGTTATGTATATCTCTATCCATCAAGCTATCTTTTTATCTAGCCATGATGTATCTATCTACCTACTTATCCATCTATATATCTATCTAGCTATGTATTTCTGTCATCAGGCAAGTGTAGGTCTCGGTGTTGGACTCTGCCTGCCTGTCTGTCCTGGAGCTCCTTCGTCAGTAGTGGAGATCAGCTGATATGTGGCCTGGCTGACTCTCTACCAGTGGACGGCGACACCCAAACTGACAAAACGGCCGTCATGGGATACGGTATTTAATATATATGTTGTTACTTGCTTTCCTTTGTAATTATATATAATTGCCTGACTGACTCCCCACCGGTGGCTGGCGACACAAAAACTGACAACATGGCTGTCATGTGGGCACCATCCAGCCCTTCTGAGTTATCATAAGAGGCTGGATGACTCTGTCCAGGATACCTGTCCGGACTATAACAAACACATTATGGAAGACTGCATAACACACAATCACTTACGCCAACAACACAATATACATTCCTTGAAAGCCATGTGGGAAAATCCGGTCCCAGCCGTGGCCTTTCTTAGGAGTTCGGGGCTGTTCGTCCAAGCAGCCTAGGGAACGACCACCACTACTACTACACGTCCGTTACTGGAGGGAGGGATTTGGCCCTTTCCTGTTTCGCTCCATTAGTATGCAGACTTAATGACGCTTCACCCCACTAGTCTGGTGATAGTATAACAGTTCACCTCATTAAAGAGTGTTTTTTTCTCTCTGGGCGAGCAATAGCCTTTGGCCAGGACAATTTTCTATTGCAAATTATACAATTTTAGCTTAACTATATGCGAGACTAAATTCAATATATAACCTAATATGATGAATTTCAACAGATGCAACCACCGTCTCCACAGCAAGTGACGACCAGACAACAACAGAAGCTGAAGATGGAATAAATACAATAACCACAGCCGATGCCAATATTCCAACAACGACAAATCCACAAACTACTACACCATCAGCTACTCCGCCATCCGCGACAACAACTACAACCCCGACCCCTACAACAACTACAATTCCGACCACAACAACAACTTCTTCAGCATTCTCGGAACTCGACAGCAAAATCCAGAAAGATGATAACTTTAAATGTGACGGAGACCGTGGCGTGACCGGCATTATCCTGAAGGACGGAGAAAACAGTAAGGATGACGTCGAATATATAGAATGTTCGCATCCACATCCCAAGAATGACTTTGACATTATAGATGCTTCGGTAACTAACGTATCCATGGGGCCTTCACCACCAACAAGTCAGTGCCCACAGAACAAGGTCATAACACAGATTATTGGCTACAAATGCAATACCACAAGTCTAGGTTATAACGACGAGGACAAAAGTTTGGATAACTCTGTCTACATGTTCGCCAAGTGTCGACAACTGCAGAACTGGGAAGTGGACTCCGATGACTGTCAAGAGGTGGTTCTGCAGAGTGTATCAGCGGGGCAATGGCCGGGGGAGGACGACTCTGATTCGGACAACTGGGACAACTGGCTCCACTGTCCTCTGGGTTACATGGCAGTTCGGATCAGTCGTGTGGATTATAAAGAAGGTAGTAATGACCCATGGCATCAGGTGAAGACGATGAAGTGTTGCAGAATCCGTCCAGCCCCTCCTGGAATGTAACTCTTTCCTGAGACTAGGATGAGTGTATTCATTGTAGTGTCCAGCATGTTTAGCCCCATTTATTTTGAGATTTTAAGACGTTCACCCCATTATTTTGGCAATTTTAAGACCTTTCAACCCATTTCTTTGGCAATTTTAAGATTTGTTGTGTCATTTAGATGTAGATTTGTTCATACTGAGCGATAGCGAGCCTGCAATTTAAGAGGACCTAGCCTTTGGCAGGGGTATCTTTTTTGCTGAAAAATGCATAAATTTATCTTGAAGTGGGGTCTTGGGGGTATTTTAATGCTTGATAGTATAGTGGTAACCAGCCTTCGGCCGGGACATATTACTATCGAAAAATGTAAAAATCTTGTAACTCACAACCTTGGGGTTTTAAATCTTGTAACTCACAACCTTGGTGTTTTGAATCTTGTAACTCATAATCTTGGTGTTTTAAATCTTGTAACTCATAATCTTGGGGTTTTAATTAATGTAGCTCATAATCTTGGTGTTTTAAATCTTGTAACTCATAATCTTGGTGTTTTAAATCTTGTAACTCATAATCTTGGTGTTTTAAATCTTGTAACTCATAATCTTGGGGTTTTAATTAATGTAGCTCATAATCTTGGTGTTTTAAATCTTGTAACTCATAATCTTGGTGTTTTAAATCTTGTAACTCATAATCTTGGTGTTTTAAATCTTGTAACTCATAATCTTGGGGTTTTAATTAATGTAGCTCATAATCTTGGTGTTTTAAATCTTGTAACTCATAATCTTGGGGTTTTAAATCTTGTAACTCATAACCTTGGTGTTTTAAATCTTGTAACTCATAATCTTGGTGTTTTAAATAATGTAGCTCATAATCTTGGGTTTTTTAAATGTTATAGCACTCATAATCTTGGTGTAATGAATTCTGTAGCTCATAATCTTGGTGTTTTGGATGTTGTAGCTCATAATCTTGGGGTTTTAAATCTTATAGCACTCATAATCTGTGTTTTAAATCTTATAGCACTCATAATTTTGGAGTTGTAAATCTTGTGGCTCATAAGCTTGGTGTTTTAAATCTTGTAGCACTAATAATCTTGGTGTAATATATTTTGTGGCTCATAATTTTGGTGTTTTAATTAATGTAGCTCATAAGCTTTATGAGAGAGGGAGAGAGAGAGAGAGAGAGAGAGAGAGAGAGAGAGAGAGAGAGAGAGAGAGAGAGAGAGAGAGAGAGAGAGCGCGCGTGAGAGAGTGCCGAATGCGTGAGCCAATACTCTTAGGATTATTGCTTTAATGTTATATGAGAGAGAGAGAAAGAGAGAGTGAGAGTGAGCGTGTGTGTGTATGATTGAGAGAGTATGAATGTGTGTGTGAAGGAATGAGTACCCGGTATGTGTATGCAGTGAAAGTGAGTAAGTGAGTGTAAAATTGGAGAGAAGAAAAGAGAGAAAGATAATTCGTATAAGAACGAGAAAAGCCAAACTAAGGAGACACTCACGTTCCCCATATTATACCTTACTATAGTCTGTTCATTCTAGATTGGGCAGAAATCGTAACCTCTAACCTCTGTAGCTCAAAAAGGGTTAGAGCAAATGAGCTGTCAATTTCCACACCTATTCCCTAGCCAAGTCTTCCTATTTGGTAGACACATTAGCTCGATTACTCTAGTTCTTTTTGAGTTACAGAAGTTAGAGGTTACGATTTCTGACCAATCTAGAATGAACACACTATATTCACCCCTCGGTACCGTCACATTTTCTTTCAGGTTCCCCATATTCTACCTTCTACAGTCAACCCTCACTACAGTCACCCCTCAGTACAGTCACACTTTCTTTCAGTCTCCCCATATTCTACCTTACTACAGTCAACCCTCAGTACAGTCACATTTTCTTTCAGACTCCCCATATTCTACCTTACGACAGTTATCCCTCAGTAGTCACATTTTCTTTCAGGCTCCCTATATTCTACTTTACTACAGTCACCCCTTACTACAGTCACCCCTCAGTACAGTCACATTTTCTTTCAGGCTCCCTATATTCTACTTTACTACAGTCACCCCTTACTACAGTCACCCCTCAGTACAGTCACATTTTCTTTCAGTCTCCCCATATTCTACCTTACTACAGTCACCCCTCAGTACAGTCACATTTTCTTTCAGTCTCCCCATATTCTACCTTACTACAGTCACCCCTTACTACAGTCACCCCTCAGTACAGTCACATTTTCTTTCAGTCTCCCCATATTCTACCTTACTACAGTCACCCCTCAGTACAGTCACATTTTCTTTCAGTCTCCCCATATTCTACCTTACTACAGTCACCCCTCAGTACAGTCACATTTTCTTTCAGGCTCAATGATCAACCCAAATCTTGCTTATCAACTCAATTTGCAGCAGGAACTTATATATTTATGATGGTGCCGATATTGACGCATCAATTGTTGGATGTGGGTCTGAATATAAAACTTAAACAAAAATATATTGCCATATTTTATGATTCAAATATAATATCCCTGATTATATATATATATACCGGTATATATATATATATATATATATATATATATATATATATATATATATACCGGGTATATATAAGGCTAAAAAGAAAGAGAAGGATCAATGTCACAAAAAGGCTATTGTGAGTGACTTGTTCAATGAACCGGAAATACTTTGTTCCAATAATGTTAAATTACTGTATTGTACCTGAAAAACCAAGAAACTATCGCAAAACAAAGACCTTAATTTAACAAATACTGTATATGTACGATAGAAGGTGCAATGAAATCTGTTATCCCTCTTGCATTGAAGATTAACATTGGCCTTTTTATTATCTGTCGTTTTGTTTAGTTCCCAGCTCTTGAAATATCTATCTATCTATCTATATACTCAGGCCCATATTTTTTTTTTTTTGGGGGGAGGGGACTCAAGACAGAGCCAGAATAGAAACAACAGAACAGAAAACAACGAACACACAAAAACAAAATACAAAATTCACACACATCTAGGTCATCCAGGAGAAGACCCAGAGACCAGGGTCACCAAGGTCCCTCCAGCACATCCCCGGCCCCCGACCACCCGGTGAGGTTCTGATCTCGGCAGGCAGACGTGCAGCAGAGCTAAAACCACAAGCCCGCTGTCAAAATACAGCTTAGTATTTTGAAACATTGACAAACTAAAATATTTCCCTCCACAGCCCAGCGTGGATTTCTCATTGTTGGGTACGCAGGTGTGGCTCTCAAGTGGTAGGGGACTTTTTAAGGGTCACATGGATCTGTATGACAAATATAAACTCCGTATCCAAAGAAAAACTACTAAAAATTAATACGGTCTTATCCACAGCCTAATTAAGAAGAACAAACACAAAACAAACACACACACACACACACACACACACACACACACACACACACACACACACACACACAAGAAACTATAAGAACAAAAAAAAAACACTCACACACACAACAAAATACAAAAACAACAGCAAACATTCACTGGCCTTCGCATTCGACGCACGCAAAAATAAACTGCGCGTAAAGGCCCCATAAGAAATACCTGCAGACAACGCGCGACACCTGACGATATATTTACCTTTACTCTCACCCATACCACCTGGGATTTATGAGTGTGTCCAGGCATAAATTACGATAGAGGGGGGGGGGGGCGACGTGACATGTGTTGCAAATGTGTGTGTGTGTGTGTGTGGAGGAGGGAGGGGGGGGGGGGGGGGGGTTGAGTGGGACGAAGAATAAGACCTAAGGATATATATATATATATATATATATATATATATATATATATATATATATATTTTAACTTTATGTATCTGAGGAAAAGTGAATATAATCTTAGTTATTTATATATACATGTAGTGATCCTCGATGTATAGATCTGAGAACAAATAGTCATTCATTTACAAATGCAATCAGTCGCGGGTGTAAGGCGAGGTATTTGTCTAGGCGATGTTTAAAGGAATCAACGGTGCTGCAGTCTATTACATCTCGATTAACAATTGGTATGGAGGAGAATACAATACAGGGGAAAGAGAGAGAGAGAGAGAGAGAGAGAGAGAGAGAGAGAGAGAGAGAGAGAGAGAGAGAGAGAGAGAGAGAGAGAGAGAGAGAGAAAAGAAGACTATTTAACACGGTTATCCATTATACAAAACAAAGTAAAATTATGTATAAATACAAATATATAACCAATTTATGAATATATACATACATACATAAATCCAGAACCTACTGTATATTACTGTTGTTGTAAACATAAAGGAAAAACATATTTAAAACGGTTATCCATTATACAAAAATAAGTAAATTAAACAAAAACAAATATTGAATACATATATACTGTACATAAATACATACATGATACATACATAAATCCATAACGTACTGTATATTAATGTTGTTGTATTCGCCCCCCCCCCCCCCCCCCCCCCACCGTGCTATGTTGTCCTGGTGGAGGGCTACAGGTAATCCAGTGAACAACAGCTGATCCGGTGGCTGACATATAGTATATACACCAATATACATACTTATACACTCACACACACACATACACACACCTCGTTATTACAAACAGAAAGCAATTATATATACTGTATATATATAAAACACATCATACACATCACACTGTACACCAATACCTGAGAGTATCAAATTCAAAATCATAGACCAATTAATTTAGGATACTCCACTAGAAAGTTGGCACAACAAAACTAAAATATAAAATCATAGGGTAACATATGGAGGCAGATTATGTCCAGGTCACAATCCTCTTTTTAGTTAGCTCATACGACACACAGACGTTTGATAAGGGAGGTATCACACTACTTATTTTTTCATTAACCCACTGGACCCCAGCGACGCACGTGATGCGTCGGCAATGTATGTAACGCTAAACCCCAGCGCCACATAGGCTGCGTCGCGGTTAATTACTCCGGTCCTATGGCACCTAGAGGGCTCAGATTTGCATGGGAACTAAGTAAGTATCCCACGCAACAATGCCGATGGTTAAAAACCCTCAAAGTCCAACCGCGTGCGTGTGAGTGCGCAAAAACTTGTTTTTGCATGTTTTTGCCTGTCCATTTTCCCATGTTAATTACGACTTTCGAGCGCCCCACGTAGGACTCCTTATTGACCTAGGCCCTAGGGGATTGTTTTTTTGTGGTTTTTCTTTCATTTCTAACCCATTCCAGGTGTTTTCTGGATTTTTTTTTGTTTTGACAACCTGCCTGTCCTGGAGTGTACATTTATAATATATTGCCTGGTGCTGTGGGTTCATTCTGAATGGTCAAAACTACCTTGAAGAGTTTTAGGAATATAGTAGCATTATTCTCCTCAAGTAAAGGTCATACGTTGTTTGATCCTCATTTTTCACACACACTAATTACAGGACTTAATTGGATTTCCTCATTTCCCTTGCTCGCTATGACGTAATACTTCATAATATCCACAATTAGTTCTTAGGCATTTCTGACAAGCTTTATTACTTTATTTAGCATTAATGAATTCAACGTTTTGAGATTTCATTGAAGTGTGTTTTTAAATGATGTTGTGTTTCCTATTTTGTACGAACCACAATGCACCACTGGCATCCCCGAGCTATTGAATAAACGTAGACATAAGATGGAATGGATCTATGTTGAATCGAGCTCTAAACGTCGATACGCCGTACAATAAACAAAAACAAAATACATCTAGGCATACGTGTGCAGTATAATGGGTGGACATTATTTTGAATTGAGCTGTAAACGTCAATATGCAATAGAATAATACAAACACAAATAAAAATAAATACACGTAGGCATACCAGAACAGTATATTGGATGGTAATTATTTTTAATCGAGGTCTAAACGTCGATATACAGTAGAATATACAAAAACAAATACATATAGGCATTTATAATGACATTGTGCTATAGGCCTATTCACTTACAAAAATCGAAAATATCAAGTTCAAAGAACTCCACAATAAACAAAAAACAAAATACATCGACATATCAGTATAATTGGTTGGACATTATTTTTGGACAAAAAAATAGAATCCAAAATCAAAGCCTATCGTGATCACATTCAGGTCTCATATACCCCTCTTAACCTACAC
>CM064555.1:21845001-21867501 GCA_032716605.1 Paralithodes platypus | reverse complement strand
GGTATTTGTCACTCACTCTCTCTCTCTCTCTCACACTCTCTCTCTCTCTCTCTCTCTCTTTATCTAGCTAACCATCTCTCTATCTATTACCGGTATTTGTCAAACTCATACTCTCTCTCTCTCACTCTCACTCTCTCTCTCCAGAGTCTCCTAGATGCATTATTCCTTAAGCGATTTCCAATTTCTGAAGGCAGGAATGGAGAGAGAGAGAGAGAGAGAGAGAGAGAGAGAGAGAGAGAGAGAGAGAGAGAGAGAGAGATAGAGAGAGAGAGAGAGAGAGAGAGAGAGAGAGAGAGAGAGAGATAGAGATAGAGATAGAGATAGAGAGAGAGAGAGAGAGAGGGGATACAATACTGATATAACTTACACATATTATAGTGTACTCATTTGCGAAAATCATAATAATTTCAAATTACTTTTTCACCAACCCACAAATTAATTTACAAATAAACCTAACCAATGAAATCAATGCAAGTAATGAATACTTGTGGTACTCCAAGGACTCGAACCTAGGACACTCACACCGAAATTCCGCACACTAAGCACTAGGCTATCAAGACAGTTTTTTAAGTGGATATAAGCGTTTGTTTACATTTTTAACCCTTTGAAGATTATGACGCATTTGGACAGTTATTCTGGCTGTCATCAGACGATTTTATACAGCATAGGAAGGATCTGTGGGAAATACAAGGCTAAGGGCGATCTCACGTAACCCTCGGACTTCCCTACACCCTTCCTAAGCTGAATAAAATCGTCTACTAATAGCCATTGCACAAGACACTCCATTCGTAATTCAATGATGCATAATAGCTTTCCATGCATCAGAACACAGAGAGTAACAGAACTTATGTGGGCGACTGTACATTATGTTCCCATGCGTCACAGAGAGGAATAAAACTTATGTGGGCGACTGTACATTATATTTCCAAGCGTCACAGAGAGGAACAAAACTTATGTGGGGCCCTGTACTGTGGATTGGCTATAGTGATTTCCCTGGAGTATCTTAGCCCACACAAATCTGGTAGTAGAGATTTATTGTGTGTCTACTGTACACTACCACGTATTGTTCTGTCTGTCTGTCTGTCTCTGTCTCTGTCTCTCTCTGTCTCTGTCTCTGTCTGTCTCTCTCTCTCTCTCTCTCAGTTTAGGAAGAATGTCTACCATTTAAAAAGCTATAGACTATCTCAATCAATCCTTTTAGCTACCATATATCATTCCTAAGCTACATGAAATCGTCTAAATTCATACTATTTGCTTCTTTCATACATAAAATCACGACGAGGAACCTTACTTACGAGGACTACTGTACCTATCTATCTATCCTCTCCTTGCAGCCTTTTATTCTACACCCCCCCCCCCCCAAACACACACACACACACACAATTATACACCCACCCACCCACCCACTTATACACACATACACACACCCCACACCCACACCTTTAGGCTTCATTATTCGTCTGCCAACACGAATCCATTTCCCACACACTCTCTCTCTCTCTCTCTCTCTCATTTTCTTAGTATATTAGGTGTTGGTATAAATGAGATTGTGGCTGAGAGTGACAGGTCGTTATAAAGTGACACCGAGGATGTGTGTGTGTGTGTGTGTGTGTGTGTTATGGTGAGGACACTCGACATACAGCATAGCCCAAGCTTTAGAAGAGGGAAGTTAATCATACACCACTAACACCCACCCCTAATTAATAGGAAATGCAAGTGTAAGAAAACGTCAAATTTCAAGGATAATTTATTTTGCAACACAACCAATTTCAGAAAACAAAGGATAATCAAGAAACATCGTGGCATTCTATCTATCTATTTATCTTCTTTCTATCTATCTATATACTCAGGCCCAATCCCCACTTTTCCCTTTTTGTCTGGGGGTGTCCGACTCAAGACAGAGCCAGAATAGAGACAACACAACAGAAAACAATGAACACACAAAAACAAAATACAAATTCACACCCACACACATCTAGGTCGTGCTGAAGGGGTGTAAAATAGACGACTTTCTTTAGCATATTATATTCTACCTTCAGGACTCTAAGGGGTAAATTAGACGACTTTCTTCAGCAAATAGTCTACCTTCAGGACTCAAAGGGGTAAACACGATCTCAATCAAACCTCTGAATGCTATAGGTCCTTCTTAAAACTGCGTAAAATCGTATAACCGTAGGTCGAATCAAAAGGCCAAAAGACGTCATAGTGCGGACGGATTGAATGAACAGTTGGCCAAATAGGCTCTGTTCCTCTCTGTGATCATATGCGTGGAAATATAATCCGCGTGATTGAATTACGAGTTGCCGTTTCTGATGCAGTGGTTAACTCAACTGATAATTAAAAGAAACCACACTCGAAATGTATTCATAAGATTTTAATGTCGTATATATGATCCCAACAAGGAACAGAACTTATGTGTGCAACTGTACCTTGCAATAACTTATGTGTGCAACTGTACCTTGCAATAACTTATGTGTGCAACTGTACCTTGCAATAACTTATGTGTGCAACTGTACCTTGCAATAACTTATGTGTGCAACTGTACCTTGCAATAACTTTCACACACACACATCATCATCATCATCATCATCAGGGCTGTCGGTGAATTTTTGATTGTGACTGTACCTATTCGAGGTATACATAGACGACGTTGGGCCATTTAAGGGGAGGTATTTAGTTTGTACCCTAGACCTCCATCAAGCTTAAAAATTACACTCCCTTGACCCCCCTTCAAGATAAATTTGTACATTTTTCGGTAGAAAAATGTCCCGGCCGAAGGCCGTTTCCTCTTACATTACAGGCTCGCTATCGCTCGCCAGGATAAAATAGACACCTGAATTGCACGAAAGGTCTTAATATGGGGTGAAAGTTCTTAAAATCGCTAAACTAATGGGGCAAACGTTTTATAATATCAAAAGCAATGGGGCTAAACATGAGGGAGAAAGAGGTCAAGAAAACAATCCCTCAAGTGGAGACCTCCCCTTAAGGGAGCCCACCTCGCTTTTTTTCTCTTTCTCTCCTTCTCTCTTTGGCTTGTATCCATTCGGCCCCGTTCAGCCTACTGTTTTAAGACGTTTACCCCCATCCAGGTGTCAATATTTTCCTGGCGAGCGGTAGCGAGCCAGCATATATATTTTGTTTGTTAGCTTATATTCTACCTTTAGGACTCAAAGGGGTAAAGACGATCTCAATCAAACCTCTGAATGTTATAGGTCCTTCGCCGGAGACATTTTTCTATCGAAAAAGGTACAAATTTAGCTTGCTGTAAAATAAAAATATGTATATGCTGGCTCGCTACCGCTCGCCAGGAAAATATTGACACCTGGATGGGGGGTAAACGTCTTAAAACAGTAGGTTGAATGGGGCCGAATGGATACAGAGTCAAAGATAGAGGGAGAAAGAGAAAAAAGCGAGGTGGGCTCCCTTAAGGCACCAAAATGGCCTCCAAGGACAAAGGCAGCCACTCTACATTACTCCATGATCCGTATTTCTGCATTAATCCATGATCCGTATTTCTACATTACTCCATGATCCGTATTTCTGCATTACTCCAATGATCCGTATTTCTACATTAATCCATGATCCGTATTTCTATATTAATCCATGATCCGTATTTCTACATTACTCCATGATCCGTATTTCTGCATTACTCCATGATCCGTATTTTTGCATTACTCCATGATCCGTATTTCTACATTACTCCATGATCCGTATTTCTGCATTACTCCATGATCCGTATTTCTGCATTATTCCATGATCCGTATTTCTACATTACTCCATGCCCCGTATTTCTACATTACTCCATGCCCCGTCATCACCACCAAACAACACTTTATTGCATCAAATATGTAGTAGTCGCCCTTCTGTTTACGATACACTCCAACGGCCAGGTAGTTGTCGGGACAGAGGAACCACTTTTCCCAACTCTTCGACTTGTACTGATCGCTTGCTTCCTTCTCCCACTTGCCTTTGTGGAGGACAAGAACGTGACAGTCGCGATTGTCTAACTCATAGTTCTGGGGATCGAGAGAACGGCACACGCCATACAAGGGGTTAGCGTTATTCCAAGACCAGTTTGCATCTTCGTCCCGGTCCTCGCCACGAAATGACACGAGCACCATATTGTCAGGGCAGTCCATTGCGGTATCGGTGGTGGTTGGCAATGTTTCCACTTCCACATCGGTCGTCTTGAGGGTGAGCGTCTTGTCCGTGGTGCTGCATCTGAGGAACTCCAGGTCAACACTGCGCATGTCACTGGGGTGGAGGACGAGGGCGGTGATGGCCGAGTTATCGTCGCAACCCATCTCCTTCGTGAACGTCGAACTTGGAAGAGGAGCTATTGTTGTGGTGGTTGGTGGGGCTGTGGTGGTAGGTGGGGCTGTGGTTGTGGGGGTGGCACTGGTCGGTGAGGCTGTGGTTGTGGGGGTGGTAATGGTAATGATTGGTGGGGCTGTGGTGGTAGGTGGGGCTGTGGTTGTGGGGGTGGTAATGGTAGGTGGGGCTGTGGTTGTGGGGGTGGTAATGGTAGGTGGGGCTGTGGTTGTGGGGGTGGTACTGGTAGGTGGGGTTCCATTGGTTTCGGTAGCTGGCAGGGTAGTGGGTGCCTGGGTGGTTGACGGGGTTGTGGTTGCTGGCAGGGTAGTGGTTGCTTGGATGGTTGACAGGGTTGTGGTGGCTGGTAGGGGAGTGGTTTCTTGGATGGTTGACAGGGTTGTGGTTGCTTGGGTGGTTGACAGGGTTGTGGTTGCTTGGGTGGTTGACGGGGTTGTAGCTCTGAGGGTTGTAGTTGGCGGTAGGGTAGTGGTGGCTTGGATGGTTGAAGGAGTTGTGGTGGCTGGCGCGTCTATAATATCCTTCTTGGTTGTGGTGGTTGATGTCTCGGTGTCTTCCTCGTCATTGATAACTCTGGCTGAAATGACAAAAGCTGTATTGATTCTGTAATAAATGAGAACAGCTGTATTGATGGTGTGTGTGGGAGAGAGAAAGATATATATATATAAATATATATATAAAGAGAGAGAGAGAGAGAGAGCGAAAGCGAGAGATGGTGGGAGAGAAAAAGTGAGTGGGTGAATAAATAAGAACATGAGTGAGTGTTGGTTCAAAATACCCCCCAAACAGATCATACCCCCCCCCCCCCCCAAAAAAAAAGAAAAAAAAAAAAAATCGCCACTAATTTTCCTGTCAGTAGCAGCGGCCATTATTTTTGACAACTCCATGGCCATCCGACCTTTTGCACCAACGCTAATAATATAGGAAAACCGACCCTTCCGACCGACCGACCGACCCTTCCGACCGACCGACCGACCGACAGCGAGCTTAAGGGGAGGTGACCTGCTTTTTGTTATTTCTCTCCTTTTCTCTCTTTCACTGGCTTGTATCCATTTGGCCCCATTCAGCCAACAGTTTTAAGACGTTTATCCCCATCCAGGTGTCAATTTCGTACTGGTGAGCGGTAGCGAGCCAGCATATTTTTTATTTTGTTAGACAGCAAGCTAAATTTTTACATTTTTCGATAGAAAAATGTCTCCGGCGAAGCCAGATTTCTTCATATAATACTGGCTCGCTATCGCTCGCCAGGAAGAAATTGACACCTGGATGGGGATAAACGTCTTAAAACAGTAGGCTGAATGGGGCCAAATGGATACAAGCCAGAGAAAGAGAGAAAAGGACAGAAATAACAAAAAGCAGGTCACCCCCCTTAAGGGGAGGTATAGTTTGGTGATTCGGGACTCCCTTCGTCTCCCTCATTCGGGACTCCCTTCGTCTCCCACATTCGGCCGGTTCCTCTTACGATTACAGGCTCGCTATCGCTCGCCAGGAAAAAAATCGACACCTAAATGGCACGATCGGTCTTAAAATGTATAACGAAATGGGACGAAAGGTCTTCAAATCGCCAAACAAATGGGCCGAACGTATAAAAATCTAAAAAATAGTGGGACTAAACACGAGGGAGAAAGGGGACCAGAAATATGACCGTCTCCCTTTAACTCTCCGAAATATGGTGCAATTTTGAGCCGATTGGGGATACTTTAAAGCCTTTGTTGCCATCAGGGGTATTTAGAAACCTTTAGTTTAGTTACTTCAACCTCTGCAGTTGTCTGAGTTAGCTGTGGGCAGAAAACTAATTTTGGAGAGGTATTTATATAAGAGTGAGAGAACTCTGTATTTTTGTTATAGCTAATCTGGCAACCTCTGCGTCATAAATGCGTGAAAGGGTTAATAAACATCAATTTACCCTCTCCTACCAAACATCTCAGTCAAAGATATATCGTTAATAAACCGTATATACAATCATCGGTTTGTTCACGGTTAAGGGGAGATCACCGGCTTTTTTGTTATCTTTCTCTCCTTTTCTCTCTTTCCCTGGCTTGTATCCACTCGGCCCCATTCAGCCAACTGTTTTAAGACGTTTATCCCCATCCAGGTGTCGATTTCTTCCTGGCGAGCGATAGCGAGTCAGCATTGTATGGAGAAATCCGGCTTCGCCGGAGACATTTTTCTATCGAAAAATGTACACATTTAGCTTGCTGTCAAAATAAAAATATATATAAGCTGGCTTGCTACCACTCGCCAGGAAAATATTAACACCTGGATGGGGGTAAACGTCTTAAAACAGTAGGCTGAATGGGGCCGAATGGATACAAGCCAAAGAGAGAGGGAGAGAAAGAGAAAAAAAACGCGAGGTGGGCTCCCTTAAGCTAAGTATAAGGATTCAATATAGGCTATATTTATCCTCTCATACTAAACATCTAACTACAACATATACCGGTATATATATATATCATAAATATATATATAATACAATTTGTTATTCACAATTACGCTATGTACCGTATGAGAATGTAAGAATTCAACATAAATTCTCATTAAATTGTAAAATTTGCAAAATAAACAAACCAAAACTGGGACGAGACAAGATAAAAAAAAAACTTCTCAAAATCAAAACCAAACTAATAATTAAAATAATTAAACATTAACTATTATAATACAATCATATATTATTCACTATTAAGCTAGGTATGTATCTATAAGAAATCAACGTAAATATATCCTCCAACACTAAACATAACACACGAGTCAAACAAAAAAGTGCTTGCAAAGTTCCTAGAAAATCACATATGCGCAATTATCAAAAGCTAATTATATCCTAGAAAATTACATATGTGCAATTATCAAAAGCTAATTATATGCTAGAAATTCATATATGTGCAATTATCAAAAGTTTATTATCAAGTAAAATCCCACCCACCTCGAACTTTCATCTCTCCTTTCACAACCACGCCACAATATAAAATTAATTACTGCATACGAAAAGGTCATTAAAAGAATAAGCTGATTTCAATTACTATGCTCGATATTCAATTTCTCCTGCTGGTTTGACGTTTGTATTATTGAGGCAAATGTTCTCTTAATTAATATATTCATGGCTCTCGTTCGTTCTCTCTCTCTCTCTCTCTCTCTCTCTCTCTCTCTCTCTCTCTCATACACACACACACACATACATTCATACATACAGCCACAGGACCCCCCCCCCCCCCACACACCCATCCTCCCCCTCTCATACACATACTATAACTCAACACAAAACACACACTCTCTCACTCTCTGCCACACACACACACACATACATACATAGCTCCCCCCAGCCCCACCACCACCACGCACACACACATAAACTTACAGACACACAAACCCATCCCCCCTCATATGCACACACACACACACTATAACTCACACACACACACGCACACACACACACACACACACACGCACACGCACACACACACGCACACGCACACACACACACAAAGACCTCGCCAACTTCGGCAATGAAAAATGGCTGATTAACTTCGGGGCAAAAAATGACTTATGAAATCGACTTAATTTCCTGTGCTCCAAATTTATAAAAACCCTTCAACCATCGTCAGCAATACGGGGGAGGGGGGGGGGGGAGAGAGGGAGAGAGAGAGAGAGAGAGAGAGAGAGAGAGAGAGAGAGAGAGAGAGACCCCCCCCCCCCCCCGTGGAAATGGAGGGTTTTTCGCTTTAGTAATTGCAAAGCCGTATGTTTTAACCGAGAATAATGTTTACCGGTATTTGACCAGAGAGCGAGAGAGAGAAAGAGAGCGAGAGAGAGAGAAAGAGAGAGAGAGAGAGAGAGAGAGCGAAACCGAGAGACAAACAAACAAACACTATCTATCTATCAATTTCTAGACGGTATGATTCCCAAAGGGGTGGCCACGAATGAATTGCCCCATGCACCTCAATGTCAGTCGACGCCACTCCTCCCATCCAACCCCGCTTTCACTTATATACTTCTTAACTCCATCCTTCCACCTCTCTGTCGGTCTACCTCTCCCTCTCTGTCCTTCCACTTTAGTCTCGTACACTCTCTTAGTCATTCTCTCGCTTCCCATACGTTTCACAAGGCCGAACCATCTCAAGGTATTCCTTATTACACTTTCCAGCACATCTACATCCACACTACACCGCTCTCGTACTTCCTCATTTGTCTGTCTATCCCTCCATGTAACTCCGCACGCACTTCTCAAGTACCGGTAACTCATTTCCACCCCTCTCACTCTTGGTTTGTGTCTTTCCAACAACGTCCATGCTTCACTCCCGTATGTCAATGTCGGGATTACCACACTATCATGCAAGGACTTCTTTACTTCCATGCTGACCACCCTATTTCTTGTTACTGCTTTCAGCGTTCCTACAACCCTCTTCCCTTGTTGCACCCTCTCTCGCACTTCTACATCCATAATCCCATCTTTACTCAACACACTGCCCAAATACTTAAATGAGCCGACATTCTCCATAGCCTGACCGTTCAACCTCACCTCACA
The DNA here is from genome assembly GCA_032716605.1 of Paralithodes platypus. Lineage (NCBI taxonomy): Eukaryota > Metazoa > Arthropoda > Malacostraca > Decapoda > Lithodidae > Paralithodes > Paralithodes platypus. The sequence goes on along the minus strand of CM064555.1, from coordinate 21,858,650 downwards.
CTCTGTGACTGCACCCCTTTCAAAGACCACAACCTTATTCTTCCTCGGATTTACCTCCAGAATCCGTTTCTCATACACTGTTCCAAACATATTTACCAGACCTTGCAAATCCCACTTACTATCACTCACCAAAACTGTATCGTCAGCAAATAGTAGTACCGGCAACTTCCACTTATTTCCTTCCTTTATCAGCAGTAGACCAACATCCACTCCTCTTCCTTGTATTTCTTTCATGACTCCATCCATATATATATTGAACAACCATGGGGACATCACACACCCTTGCTATAACCCAACATTCAGATCAAAGAACTCGCTCTGTTCATTCTCCACACGCACGGCCGCCTTTACACCCTAATTCACGCTCTTCACCGCTTTCAGCAACTTGCCAGTTACTCTGTATACTCTCAATACTCTCAATACTCTCAATACTCTCAATACTCTCAATACTCTCAATACTCTCAATACTCAATACTTTCATACACTCTCAATACTTTCAATACTCTCAATACTCTCAATACTCTCAATACTCTCAATACTTTCAATACTCTCAATACTCTCAATACTCTCAATACTCTCAATACTCTCAATACTCTCAATACTCTCAATACTTTCAATACTCTCAATACTTTCAATACTCTCAATACTTTCAATACTCTCAATACTCTCAATACTCTCAATACTTTCAATACTCTCAATACTCTCAATACTTTCAATACTCTCAATACTCTCAATACTTTCAATACTCTCAATACTTTCAATACTCTCAATACTCTCAATACTCTCAATACTCTCAATACTCTCAATACTTTCAATACTCTCAATACTCTCAATACTTTCAATACTCTCAATACTCTCAATACTTTCAATACTCTCAATACTTTCAATACTCTCAATACTTTCAATACTCTCAATACTCTCAATACTCTCAATACTCTCAATACTCTCAATACTCTCAATACTCTCAATACTCTCAATACTTTCCACAAACCTTCTCTATCTCTGTCATAGGCCTTCTCCAAGTCCATAAAGGCACCATACAACTGTTGTCCCTTCTCCAGATATTTCTCCACAACCTTCTCCAAGTCCATAAAGGCAGCATACAACTGTTGTCCCTTCACCAGATATTTCCCCACAACCTTCTCCAAGTCCATAAAGGCACCATACAACTGTTGTCCCTTCTCCAGATATTTCTCCACAACCTTCTCCAAGTCCATAAAGGCACCATACAACTGTTGTCCCTTCTCCAGATATTTCCCCACAACACATTTCAAGGCAAAAATCTTGTCTACGCAACCTCTTCCCTTCCTACCCATTTTTCCGTTCTCTCTCTCACTCTCTCGATCACTACCCTACTGTACATCTTTCCTAGTAAGCTTAAGGGGAGATCTCCACTCGAGGGATTTTTTCTTGACCCCTTTCTCCCTCATGTTTAGCCCCATTGCTTTTGATATTATAAAACGTTTGCCCCATTAGTTTAGCGATTTTAAGAACTTTCACCCCATATTAAGACCTTTCGTGCCATTCAGGTGTCAATTTTATCCTGGCGAGCGATAGCGAGCCTGTAATCTAAGAGGAATCGGCCTTCGGCCGGGACATTTTTCTACCGAAAAATGTACAAATTTATCTTGAAAGGGACTCAAGGGGGTGTAATTTTAAGCTTGATGGAGGTCTAGGGAACAAACTAAATACCTCCCCTTAAAAGACATTATTATCCCCCGGTGATTACCACACACTCCTCTCTCCCCCTGTACCCATATACAGTGGGACGGGGCAATTATGCCTGTCTTCCAGTCATCAGGCGCACTCCCCTTCTGACATGCTAGTTATACATTTTCCACATCCATTCAATTACAGACACACACACACACACGGACATAATTAACCCCTTCAGTGCCAGTGACATCTTTTTGCTTTGTTTTTTGTTTTTCAGCTAACGATTTTATGAAGCTTAGGAAGGATATATAGTAGCTTTAAGGATTATTTGAGATGGTCTGTAGCCTACCCTTATAATTGGTAGACGTCCTTCTTAAGGGGAGATTTCCACTTGAGGGATTTTTTTCTTAACCCCTTTCTCCCTCATGTCTAGCCCCATTGCTTTTGATATTTTAAGACGTTCGCCCCATTAGTTTGGCGAATTTTAAGCATTTCCGCCCCATTCTGTCAATTTTAACACCTTTCGTGCCATTTAGGTGTCGATTTTATCCTGGCGAGCGATAGCGAGCCTGTTATTTAAGAGCAATCGGCCTTCGGCCGGGACATTTTTCTACCGAAAAATGTACAAATTTATCTTGAAAGGGGGTGACATTTTAAGATTGCTGGAGGAGTAGGAAACAAACTAGAAACCTCCCCTTGAGCTGAGTACACTCGTCTGATAGTTGGCAGAATCTAACGAAAAGGACGTCATCGGTACTGAATGGGTTAAGGTCATAGAAAATAAGCAAAGGTGTTTAGGTGGGGTAACTAAAATAATCCGCTCGGCACTCATGTTAAGGGGGGCCACCTGTTTATTGTTCTCTTTCTCTCCTTTTCTCTCTTTCCCTGGCTTGTATCCATTCGGCCCCATTCAGCCAACTGTTTTAAGACGTTTATCCCCCAGGTGTCGATTTCTTCCTGGCGAGCGATAGCGAGCCAGCATTGTATGGAGAAATCCGGCTTCGCCGGAGAAATTTTTCTATCGAAAAATGTACAAATTTAGCTTGCTGTCAAAACAAAAAAATATGCTGGCTCGCTACCGCTCGCCAGGAAAATATTGACACCTGGATGGGGGTAAACGTCTTAAAACAGTAGGCGGAATGGGGCCGAATGGATACAAGCCAAAGAGAGAGGGATATAAAGAGAAAAAAACCGAAGTGGGCTCCCTTAAACTCGTAGTCATTATAACTTGCCCAACTGAAAGTTAACCAGGCAATAAATCTCTACAGCTACATATACCGCACGCACGCACACACACACACACACGCACACACACACACACACACACACACACACACATGTATTTTCAGCTCATGAGGCTGCCATTCTTTAATAAACCGTTTATTATTATTATTATTATTATTACACACATTGCGAACATACACAGACAGACAGATTGACAGACAGACAGACATACAGCCAGACATACATACGAATAAACAACTAAACAGCCCCATAATAAAGGTGACAGGAGGTAAGCCAATGTGTTTAAGGGGTAACTAAGTGAGGCAATCGTGGTAAACTGACGATCATTATAACTTGGCTTACTGTAATAACTCTTCCTATAAATCTATGCGAACTACATACACGCGCGCACATATATCGCACACACATAAATAGCCTACATAGTCATACACATGCACACAATCACACTCACATTGCACATACACAAACACCACCAGAAATACTTATCATGCATACATACATACATACATATACATTGCGAACATACACAAACAGACACAAGTACACTTCCACAAACACGCCTTCTTAAGTATATAAGTGCTCTATACACACCCACACACACCCCCACACCACACACACAACCACACTCACACCCCCACCCACACCCACCCACCCACACAACCACAACCACACACACACAACCACACACACACCCACCCCCACACCACACACACACACACACACCCACACACAAACCCACCCACCCACACAACCACACAACCACACACAACCCCACACACACACACACACACACACACACACACACACACACCCACACACACACACACACACAACCACACACACACACCCCCACACAACCACACACACACACCACTTCCCTCCCCTCCGCTCTTGTTCTTCATAAAAGTGAATGCTTAATGCTCAAAGTTTAAGGGAGCCCACCTCGCTTGTTTTCTCTTTCTCTCCCTCTCTCTTTGGCTTGTATCCATTCGGCCCCATTCAGCCTACTGTTTTCAGACATTTACCCCCATCCAGGTGTCAATATTTTCCTGGCGAGCGGTAGCGAGCCAGCATATATATATTTTTTGTTTCGACAGCAAGCTAAATTTGTACATTTTTCCATAGAAAATTTTCTCCGGCGAAACCGGATTTCTTCATACAATGCTTGCTCGCTATCGCTCGCCAGGAAGAAATTGACACCTGGATGGGGATAAACGTCTTAAAACTGTTGGGTGTATGGGGCCGAATGGATACAAGCCAGAGAAAGCGATAAAAGGAGAGCAAGAGAAACAAAGCAGGTGACCCCCCTTAAGACTATGACCCCTCGCAAAAACACGCGAGCATAACTTTTTGTGAAACACTCTGAAAAGTCGGGCATCTCAACTCTTAACACTGGAGAGAGAGAGAGAGAGAGAGAGAGAGAGAGAGAGAGAGAGAGAGAGCGAGAGTGAGTGAGTGAGTGAGTGAGTGAGTGAGTGAGTGAGTGAGTGAGTGAGTGAGTGAGTGAGAGAGAGAGAGAGAGAGAGGGTGAGAGTGAGTGAGTGAGTGAGTGAGAGAGAGAGAGAGGGAGAGAGGAAGAGAGTGAGAGATGAGAGAGAGAGCCAGAGAGGGGAGAGAGGACAGAGAGAGAGAGAGAGAGAGAGAGACAGAGTGAGAGCGAGAGAGAGAGACAGTGAGTGAGTGAGTGAGTGAGTGAGTGAGTGAGAGAGAGAGCGAGTGAGAGAGAGAGCGAGTGAGAGAGAGAGAGAGAGAGAGAGAGAGAGAGAGAGAGAGTGAGAGTGAGTGAGAGAGAGAGAGAGAGTGTGTGTGAGTGAGTGAGTGAGTGAAAGTGAGTTAGGCATTTTTCCTTTAAACACTGAATCAATATATATGTATGAAATGTAATAGTACAAGAAAGCTTTGTATTATGTAAGCAATTTAGGAGAAATCGGCCTTTCTCTACCGAAAAAAAATGCAAAAATTTACCTCGAAGGGGGATCTTGGGGGGTATTTTTTAAAGCTTGGTGGAAGTCTAGGATGGAAACTGGAAAAAATAAATAAATAATGCTAATTAAAATAAATAAATTAATATAAATCTTCCCTTAAAGCACTGAGGTTCGCCCCGGAATATTAGCATAGCACAACACTCGCGTTTAAAGCACCACTACGGCTGGTTAAAGGCCGCCGCTTCTAAGACAACACACGAATACTACTCAACCTTCGGAGGGGAAAAGAGAGAATTATCTTTTTTCCGACGTCTTAGGGGTTATTATATTTGGTGTGTTTATTATTGGGGGTGTAGATATATATAATGTATATAATGTATATATATATATATATATATATATATATATATATATATATATATATATATATATATATATATACAGTATATATATATATACTGTATAGTACATGCATACATACTTACATAAACACCTGCTTACATACCGTACTACATACATACATATATACAAACAGTACTAACATACTTACGTAGGTGATAGATAGATTTGAAAAGACAAATTAAAATGTAAAACTTGCAAACTAAACAAATACAAGAAAAATAAAGATATCTAGAAAGATAGATAGATGGCTAGATAACATCAGATATATAAATATAAATATATACAGATGAGCGATAGCTAGACATACGATATTCACAATCTTTCTTATATTCAACAGCTGAGCTCTGGAACTCTCTCCCTGAATCTATCTTCCCCTCATCCTATGACTTAAATTGCTTCAAACTCCGTGTGTCCAGGCATTTTGGCTCGAATATTCCTTGATTTTGGCCCTGTCACTCTTTCAACTCTAGGGGAAGCACTCGTTACAGGCAGTTCTACCCTTTGTCTCCCTCATCCACATTTACCTGTGGCCTGACGGTGTGTTTGCTGACTTAATCTACTAAACTAATTAGCTAACAAACTAAACTAACTAACTAACTAACTTCTTACCTAATTAACTAACTAACTTCCTACCTCTCTCTTTCTCTTTTTCTCTCTCTCTCTCTCTCTCTCTCCTGTATATATCATTAATATTTACCCGGTGGTCTGTTTGTTGACCTAATTGACTAAAGTGGGTTCAGGAGACCGTGGCCAAACAGATTACCTCACCTGCCTCTCTATTCCCCTTTCCAAACCGACGGGGGGGGGGGGGGGGTCTAAAATGTATGAAAAAAAAAAAAAAAAAAAAAAAAAAAAATAAAAATATAAATAATAATAATAATAATAATAATAATAATAATAATAAATAAATACATAGTGTACTAGTTCAACCCGCCACCCCCACCCCCTCTTTCACTCTCACATTCACTATCTCACTCTCTCTCTCTCTCTCTCTCTCTCTCTTTCATTTATACTAGAAACCCATACTAATTTTACTGTCCAACATAAGATCACGACGCGGAACAGAACTTATGTAGACCACTGTACCTGAAGGCATATGTACTCTTCACATACCACACCAACCACCACCAACACTCTCCTCAATAATGGTGTGTGTGTGTGTGTGTGAGTGTGTGTGTGTGTGTGTGTGTGTGTGTGTGTGTGTGTGTGTGTGTGTGTGTGTGTGTGTGTGTGTGTGTGTGTGTTGTGTGTGTGTGTGTGTGTGAGTGTGTGTGTGTGTGTGTGTGTGTGTGTGTGTGTGTGTGTGTGTGTGTGAACTTGTATAAACGGTGGAGATGATTTACAGTAATGACATGGAGGCCAACAGTAGGGGTTCCCTTATATACCGATGTGTATACTATATATACCGGTATATATATACTGTATACCGGTATATATATACTGTATACCGGTATATATATACTGTATACAGAATATATAATAAATCCCAATTCCGCTCCAGAACCTTTCATGTACAACTCCTCCTAAACGGCTGCCTCATCGACATTAAACACCAAGACCAAAGTTGTTCGCAGAGCAAAAATGAACAACGTGCACCTGCCGGATTTCCGTTACCGACTGTGGTGGCTCTTGCACTGCGAGATTGTCTAAAGCGGGACGTAATGAAATCGGGATGTAGCCGATTAATTCGCATATATATATATAAATATATATACTGTATACTGTATATAGCCTATATATAAAAATACTCCATCGATAAAGAGAGAGTGTGTGTGGTGTGTGTGAGTGTGTGTACAAACGTGTGATGGTGGAAGCGGTAGATGATATACGGTAATGCCACAACAAACAGCTTAGAGGCCTGGCTGCTCGTACATATACATACATACATACAATATATCAGTACCACATATAGAGCTGGGGACATAAGGTGAAGGGGGAGGGGGGGGGTGAGTAGGGTAAACATGGAAGGGTGGAAAGGTAGGGTAAGGAAGGGGGTAGGGTAAACAATGGAAGGGTGGAAAGGTAGGGTAAGGAAGGGGGTAGGGTAAACAATGGAAGGGTGGAAAGGTAGGGTAAGGAAGGGGGTAGGGTAAACATGGAAGGGTGGAAAGGTAGGGTAAGGAAGGGGGTAGGGTAAACATGGAAGGGTAAGGAAGGGGGTAAGGTAAACAATGGAAGGGTGGAAAGGTAGGGTAAGGAAGGGGGTAGGGTAAACATGGAAGGGTGGAAAGGTAGGGTAAGGAAGGGGTAGGGTAAACATGGAAGGATGGAAAGGTAGGGTAAGGAAGGGGGTAGGGTAAACATGGAAGGGTAGAAAGGTAGGGTAAGGAAGGGGGTAGGGTAAACAATGGAAGGGTGGAAAGGTAGGGTAAGGAAGGGGGTAGGGTATACATGGAAGGTTGGAAAGGTAGGGTAAGGAAGGGGGTAGGGTAAACAATGGAAGGGTGGAAAGGTAGGGTAAGGAAGGGGGTAGGGTAAACATGGAAGGGTGGAAAGGTAGGGTAAGGAAGGGGGTAGGGTAAACAATGGAAGGGTAGAAAGGTAGGGTAAGGAAGGGGGTAGGGTAAACATGGAAGGGTGGAAAGGTAGGGTAAGGAAGGGGGTAGGGTAAACAATGGAAGGGTGGAAAGGTAGGGTAAGGAAGGGGGTAGGGTAAACAATGGAAGGGTGGAAAGGTAGGGTAGGGAAGGGGGGTAGGGTAAACATGGAAGGGTGGAAAGGTAGGGGTAAGGAAGGGGGTGGGGTAAACATGGAAGGGTGGAAAGGTAGGGTAAGGAAGGGGGTTCGGGTAAACATGGAAGGATGGAAAGGTAGGGTAAGGAAGGGGGTAGGGTAATATGGGGGGGGGAAGTGGAAGAGGGGGGGGGGGGTTAAATGGAAGGGTAGGGTAAGAAAGGAGGGATAGAAGTGGAAAGGAGGGAGGGGGGGAACAGGGTAAACAAGGAGGGCACAGTAAACAAAGGGGGTGGGGGCAATAGGGGGGGGGGGGGAGAGGAGATAAACAAGAGGACAAACAAGATGGCGGAAGGCAAAGAGGGGGACGGAAAAGGAACAGGTGAGGGGGGCTAGGGGGGGGGTGTACATTGTAAGGTAATTAGTTAGGAAAGAGGTATGGGGGGGTATATCAACAAGTTAGGAGTCAGGAGAGAGGTCATGTGTGTGTGTTTGCGTGTGTGGGGCTTGGGGGGTTGTATGTGTGTGGGAGGGGGATGTATGGTGATGGTGATGGTGGGGGGGGGGGGGTCGTGTGTGTGTGCTGTGTATGTGTGTTGTGTGTGTCCAACCTTCAAAGACTCCATAACAGCACAAGCCACATTTGGTATCACCCCAATAACAGACATGACAAGTGGACCCAAATTATTTTTAAGTTAAGGGGGGTGACCTGCTTTTTTTCTCTCCCTTTCTCTCTTTCTCTGGCTTGTATCCATGGGGCCCCATTCAGCCTACTGTTTTAGACGTTTATCCCCATCCAGGTGTCGATTTCTTCCTGGGTATATCATTATTATTCACACCAATAGCTTACAGTACAAGTCTATATATTTACAATTTACATATATCACTCCACATACCAATCTCTCTCTGACCCATAAAACTAGTGGTCAGGTCAACAATGGGAGGTCAAGTATGTGGGTAAATAGGGGGTAGTGCGGAGGAGAAGGAGGAGGAGGTGGGGTGAGTGTGTTTGGTTAATTAAGGTTACGGGTTATATGCTGCGTGTGGGTAAAGTGAATGAAATACACAATACATACATAATATAGTATATATATATATATATATATATATATATATATATATATATATATATATATATAATACGTACATGCTATATACTGTGCGTGGGTTAAGTGATTTAGTAGACAGGACCTATATGCTTAATACATACATATATATAATAGAGTACATGATTATAGTACATAATTGATACATACGGGTTATATACTGTGTGAGTGTAAGTGGTGGAATAACAGTACACATATACATATTACATACAAACACCCATACATACCACAGTACATATATACATTAACACAAACATACTAATAAAACATAACTAAGTGACATAATTGAATTAGTAGAGTGCTTGGATATACAGCAGTCAATTTACCTTCGTACGCAAGTGTGGAATGAGATACTAAATTTTAAATTCAATTATATTATTTCAACTTTCATAAATAAGATCTCGGTGAGGAACACAACTCGTGCAGGGACACAGTCCATAGCTAACTGAAAACTATATCAATCCCAGGACAAACTCAAATATAACTGCACTTACCATAGCCAGACACTGCCAGTTTATCCGGTTCAAACTGACTGGCGTTAGGATGAGAGCCCAAGAGTCGACAGGCGAGAGAAGGGGAGGTGGGGGAGGAGGTAAAGGAAGTGGAGTAGGAGGTGGAGGTGGAGTAGGAGGTGGAGGTGGAGAAGGAGGTGTAGGGGAGGAGGAGGGAGGAGGAAGAGGAGGAGGTGTACCAGGAGAAACAGGTGGGTAGGACGAAGCACCGAGCCTTGCACAAACCTGGAAACAAAAGTTTAAGTTTAGATATTGGAACGAAAACAAAAAGTTTGAGGTTAAATGTTGAATTATTTGTGTCTATAAATAACTCACTCTCTTTAAGGGGAGATTTCCACTTGAGGGACTTTTTTCTTGACCCCTTTCTCCCTCATGTCTAGCCCCATTGCTTTTGAGATTTTAAGACGTGTGCCCCATTAGTTTTGTGATTTTAAGAATTTCCGCCCCATTCTGTCAATTTTAAGACCTTTCGTGCCATTTAGGTGTCGATTTTATCCTGACAAGCGATAGCGAGCCTGTAATTTAAGAGTAACCGGCCTTCGGCCGGGAAATTTTTCTACCGAAAAATGTACAAATTTATCTTGAAAGGGAGTCAAGGGGGTGACATTTTAAGATTGCTGGAGGAGTAAGAAACAAACTAAAAATCTCCCCTTAACATAGCTTCATCCAAGAAAGAATAGATATATCATAATTAACCCCTTCAGCATCATGACATAGTGTTTGGTCATCATAGTCAGGTTACCATTAGACGATTGTCTTCAGCTAGAAACCTACATAGTACTTGTAGGACTCAGAGGAATAATTACGATCTCAATATAAACCCTCTGGATAACATATCTTATATTCTATCTATCTATCTATATGGGCCTGAGCATATAGATAGATAGATAGAATATAAACCCTCTGGATAACATAGGTCCTTCTTAAACTGCATAACATCGTCAAATGTTAGCCAGAATCAAAGGTCAGAAGGCGTCCCCGTGCTGAAGGGGTTAAGATCAGAACTAGAAATGGGGGTGTGTAACTGTGTGTGTATATATATATATATATATTTTAAGAGTTTCATTGTGCAGAACATAGAACAAAATTACACTTATTTCATATTTAAGTTATGCAGAAATATATCACACGAATAACAGCGTTATCACGAAGTTGTAGTAATTAGCTGTAAATACATAACACACACACGTTTAAAATTGCCGACTTGCGAGTTTCGTTCTATAAGGAAGTTGGAGCTGCAGACATCAATATTTAACAGAATGTACAGCCAAAATTAGGTCGTAGTACATATATAAATACATAAAACCCAATTCAGCATACCATTTATCCATCAGAATCGTACGTTATTATTGCATTTCTTTATAATGTCGATGTTTACGGCTCCAACTTCCTTATAGCCTGAAACTCGCAAGTGCCCAATTGAAACCGTGGCACAGGACTATAGTCTATTCATTATAGGTAGGCCAGCAATCCTGACTCCTAGCCTCTGTAACTCAAAGGGGCTAGAACAAATGGGCTGTACATTTCCACCCCTATTCCATGGCTGATTCGAACCAAATGGTACAAATATATGCTTGATTGTTCGAGTCGTTTTCGAGTTAGAGGGTTAAGGGGAGACTGACCGTTTGTTTGGTTAATTAATTCATTTATTCATATATTGGTTTAGTTTCCTCCCTAGACCTCCATCAAGCTTAGAAAACACCCCCTAGACCCCCCCCCCCCTTTAAGATAAATTTGTAAATTTTTTGATAGAAAATTTTCTCCGGCGAAGCCGGATTTCTTCATATAATGCTGGGTCGCTATCGCTCGCCAGGAAGAAATCAACACCTGGATGGGGATAAACGTCTTAATATAGTTGGCTGAATGGGGCCGAATGGATACAAGCCAGAGAAAGAGAGAAAAGGACAGAAATAACAAAAAAGCAGGTCACCCCCCTTAATCCCAGTGTATTCATGGGATTTACGACGAAGCGTATCGGTAAACTGCTGGTAGCCTGTTTAATCCACCAATGTAAATGGCTGGCTTAGAGGCTTTTGTTCACACACACACACACACACACACACACACGCACACGCACACGCACACACACACACACACACACACGAATGGTCTTAACATCGCCAAAGAAACTAATGGAATAAACGTCTTAACTTCTCAAAGTTAGGGGCTAAACATACGGGAGAAGGGGGTCCAGATTAAATACAAGGAGGGTCGTCGTTTTTCTAGTTTCCTCCCTAGACCTCCATCAGTTTTGCATGTATTCATTATTTTTCTAGTTTCCTCCCTAGACCTCCATCATTTTTGCATGTATTCATTATTTTTCTAGTTTCCTCCCTAGACTTCCATCATTTTTGCATGTATTCATTATTTTTTTCTAGTTTCCTCCCTAGACCTCCATCATTTTTGCATGTATTCATTATTTTTCTAGTTTCCTCCCTAGACCTCCATCATTTTTGCATGTATTCATTATTTTTTTTTAGTTTCCTCCCTAGACCTCCATAATTTTTGCATGTATTCATTATTTGTCTAGTTTCCTCCCTAGACCTCCATCATTTTTGCATATATTCATTATTTTTCTAGTTTCCTCCCTAGACCTCCATCAAATTTAAAAAAAGAAAATCCATTAGATCCCCCTTCTAGATTAATTTGTAAATTTTTCGGTAGAAAAATTTACCGGCCGAAGGCCGGTTCTTCCAACATTACAGGCTCACTATCGTTCGCCAGGGAAAAAATTGACACCTAAATAGCACGAAAGGTATAAATATTGACAACGAAATGGGGCGAAAGGTCTTAAAATCGAAATTAAGGGGGCTAAGGGAGAAGGGGGGGGGGGGGGCTCTCGGTCGTCAAGTTCCTATACCCTGTTCCAAGTAGGTAGGCCAGGAATTGCCGACTTGCGAGTCTCGTTCTATAAGGAAGTTGGAGCCGTAGATATTTAAGATATTGCCAGCTAAAATACGGTCGTAGTACATAATTATATAAATACATAAAACTCAATTCAACATGCCATTTAAGTATACAAAAAAACTAATTATTATTGCATTTATGTTTAATATCGATGTTCACGGCTCCAACTTCCTTATAGCCTGAAACTCGCAAGTGGTCAATTGTGAACCCTACTCTTTGTAACTCCAATTAAGGGCCAGAGCAAATGGGCGCCTGTACATGTCCATACCTATTCCCTCTCTGACCTCTGTAATTCGAAAGGTTCTACACTAAACGAGCTGCTGTATATTTCCACACCTATGCCCTGGTTGACCCTTCCCAAATGGTAAAAATGTTAGCTCGATTGCTCTGGTTGTTTGTCAATTTCCACACCTATCCCCTGGTTGACCCTTCCCAAATGGTAAAAAAGTTAACTTGATTTCTCTGGTTGTTTGTGAATTAGAAGAGTTTACTGGTCAGGAGTCTTGGCCTACTTATTTGGAACAGGGCATAGGTGTTAACCCCTTCCGTACCGGCGACGTATTTTCAACTGTATTCTGGCTACCATCAGACGATTTTATTCAGTTTAAAACGGGTCTTCAGCAATTAAAAGGCTTCAACTATCTCAGTCAACCCTTTTAACTACCACAGATCCTTCCTAAGCTGCGTAAAATCGTCTAAATATAGCTAGTATAGAGTATAACACACATCGCCTTGGATCTTAAGAGTCCCGTCGCCTTCGCCCAGTAAAACCTCTTAAGAGTCTCGGCGCCGTTCCCGGGTTAAGAAGGACTCACTACTACGTGACACCAAGGACTCGGAGATAGGTGGGTGGTGGGCGTTGTTGATGATCCTGTAGCTGGGGCGGACCTTCTGTATCCACCACGCCTTGTCCTCCACCTCCGCACCCACACCCACACCCACGCCCATCATCATCACCACCACCACCACCACCCACGACCACCCCACCATCGTCAACACCACCACCCTGGAGTTACACGGGACATATTAGCGGTGGACTCTGGTATCGGAGTCTAGGGTCTGCTTGGAGGTAGTGGGTTAGTTGAAGGGGTCTGGAGTTTGTTCTTGTTTTAATGTCAGTATTAAGGATTAGGATGTGTGTGTGTTTGTGTGTGTGTGTGTGTGTAAGGGTGAGTGTGTGTGTAAGGGAGTGTGTGTGTGTGTGTGTGTGTGTGTGTGTGTGT
>CM064555.1:21832501-21842501 GCA_032716605.1 Paralithodes platypus | reverse complement strand
CTCTCTCTGTGCTGTATTAATGTCTGCCTGATGTTGAATAGGGTGGGTAAATGTAGGAACCTGTTTGCACATCTCACTCGAAATGAAGAAATCCTGTTTAGATAATGCTGATACCAATTATTGACCACACTATACTTGGTGGTGCCGGGACATCACTTATGAGGCCGACTGTACATATAAATCATCCGCCCGCCAATTTCCCGGTCCGCCAGCCAACTCCGCGACACGCCCACCTCTGTAACTCACTAACAACAAACTCTGGGCCCGGTCGACTTAAGGCAGGGGGGGGGGGGGGGGGGGACAATTTCAAGATCCATTATCTTAAGGGGAGATTTCCATCTGGAGGATTTGTTTATGAACCTCTTTCTTCCTCATGTTTAGCCCCATTGCTTGTGAGATTTAAAGACGCTTGCCCCATTAGTTTGACGATTTTAAGAACCCTCCGCCCATTTCTGTAAATTTTAAGACCATTCGTGCCATTTAGGTGTCGATTTTTTCATGGCGAGCGATAGCGAGCCTGTAATTTAAGGGGAACCGGCCTTTGGCCGGGAAATTTTTCTACCGAAAAATGTAAAAATTTATCTTGAAAGGGGGTCAAGGGGGTGAAATATTAAGATTGCTGGAGGAGTAGGAAAAAAACTAAAAACCTCCCCTTAAGGCAGGGGGGTGGGGGGGGGGGGGGGGGGGACAATTTCAAGACCCCATTACCTTAAAGGGGAAGCATTAAATTAGTGGTCGATATTTTTACTGTTTACAATATTTGTAGCTACTGTACGTCCCTGGACCGCCATCAAGTTTAAAAATACATCCCCTACACCTCCTTTCAAGATAAATTTGTACATTTTTCGGGAGAACATTTTTCCCGGCCGAAGGTCAGTTCCTCTTAGAATTAAATTAAAAGGTCTTAATAATGATAAAAGAAATGGGGCAAAAGGTCTCTCTCTCTCTCTCCCCCCGTAATAAAGCGATAGCGTACAGGTGGCCTTTCCTTATCTGATAATAACCCGTAGGCCCCCCCCCCCCCCCGCCCGCTAAATCATATAGCAAGGGTATCGACACCTGTAGGGGTTACCTTTTAATTAAGGGAGTCCACCTCGCTTGTTTTTGTTGTATCTCTTTCTCTCCCTCTCTCTTTGGCTTGTATCCATTCGGCCCCATGCAGCCTACTGTTTTAAGACGTTTACCCCCATCCAGGTGTAAATATTTTCCGCGAGCCAGGATATATATATTTTTGTTTTGACAGCAAGCAAAATTTATACAATTTTCGATAGAAAAATTTCTCCGGCGAAGCCGGATTTCTCCATACAATTACAGGCTCGCTATCGCTCGCCAGGAAAAAAATCGGCACCTAAATAACAGGAAGTCTTAATATTGACATATAAATGGGGCGAAAGGTCTTAAATCGCAAAACTAATGGGCCGAACGTTACAAAATCTGAACAATAATAGGACTAAACATGAGGAAGAAGGGGGACCAAAAAAAGGCCCATCTCCCCTTAAATGACGCCATGTTGTATACCTGGTTATTTCATACCACCTTTATTATTACTCCATGTTGTATACCTGGTTGTACCTTTATTATTACCCCATGTTGTATACCTGGTTGTTCCCCTTTATTATTACTCCATGTTGTATACCTGGTTGTCCCATACCCTCTTTTAAGGGGAGATGGTCGTTTTTCTGGTCCCCCTTCGTATGTATGTATGTATGTATGTATGTACGGCTGGGTGTGTGTGTATGTATGTATGTATGTATGTACGGGTGGGTGGGTGTGTGTGTGTGTGTGTATGTATGTATGTATGTATGTATGTATGTATGTATGTATGTATGTATGTATGTACGGGTGGGTGTGTGTGTGTGTGTGTATGTGTGTATGTATGTATGTATGTATGTATGTATGTATGTATGTCATGAATGTGTAGAGGCCGTAATAAGATCAAGATAACACCCGGGCTCCTTCCTCCTCCACCACACACCCGTTACATATGTTATGACTAGCCCCCCCCCCCCCACCCCTTACTTACGGGGACCACCACCACCTGGACAAGCCGTCACAGTCACCATTACCCGGAGTGACGCTGCTGGACTCGTAACGTCAACAACATTCATCGGTAGGTCGTATCTTGTGATGTTTGTCGTTGTCCCCGTAACATCAACATTCATCGGTAGGTCGTATCTTGTGATGATGTTATTCGTTGTACCCGTAACGTCAACATTCATTGGTAGGTCTTAACTTGTGATGATGTTATTCGTTGTCCCCGTAACATCAACATTCACCGGTAGGTCTTAACTTGTGATGATGTTATTCGTTGTCCCCGTAACATCAACATTCACCGGTAGGTCTTAACTTGTGATGATGTTATTCGTTGTCCCCGTAACATCAACATTCACCGGTAGGTCTTAACTTGTGATGATGTTATTCGTTGTCCCCGTAACATAAACATTCACCGGTAGGTCTTAACTTGTGATGATGTTATTCGTTGTCCCCGTAACATAAACATTCACCGGTAGGTCTTAACTTGTGATGATGTTATTCGTTGTACCCGTAACGTCAACATTCACCGGTAGGTCTTAACTTGTGATGATGTTATTCGTTGTCCCCGTAACATAAACATTCACCGGTAGGTCTTAACTTGTGATGATGTTATTCGTTGTCCCCGTAACATAAACATTCACCGGTAGGTCTTAACTTGTGATGATGTTATTCGTTGTCCCCGTAACATAAACATTCACCGGTAGGTCTTAACTTGTGATGATGTTATTCGTTGTCCCCGTAACATAAACATTCACCGGTAGGTCTTAACTTGTGATGATGTTATTCGTTGTACCCGTAACGTCAACATTCACCGGTAGGTCTTAACTTGTGATGTTATTCGTTGTACCCGTAACGTCAACATTCACCGGTAGGTCTTAACTTGATATACGTATCGTTGTACTCGTAACATCAATAGTTACTAGTATCAGTAGGTCGTAACTTGTGACGATATTTGTTGTACTCGTAACGTCAACAGTCCCTTAACTATAGTCGGTTCTATTTCATCTGACACCAAATGTAATCCCTTAAGCCGGTATCACACGAGCGCTTTTTCACTCAACATTTATCCTCAACACTGGTCTGGCAGCTTATGTGTTCAACGTATAAAATATTTTGGTTGCCTAAATTCATCCATAATCAGTCTAGTTTCCGATACCAGTGCCAAATAGTCCAGAAATGTTGCCAGGAAAATGTTGATCATCGAATGTTGACTATAAAAGCTCTCGTGTGATACCGGCTTTACCAACTGATTTGTTCTAACTTTATGGACTAATCGGAATGTATTATGGCTCAGTATTACCTAATTACGGTACCGAAGTTTCTAAATTAACAACACTTAGTTTCAAAATGTGCGTAATAAGAGGAACAATTGAGGTAAGGATGTTGTAATTTAGTGTCAGATGATACATTTAGTGGGTGTGGTAGTACGTCCTAGTGGGTTTAAAAAAAAAAAAAAAAAAAAAAATCTATGTGAATGAGGGAGACAAAAGGCATAACTGCCTGCAGCGAGTGCCTCCCCCAGATTTCAAAGAGTGACAGGGCCGAAATCAAGGGACGTTCGAGCTAAAATGCCTGGACACACGGAGTTTGAAGCAATTTAATTCATAGGAAGAGGGAGACTGATTCTGGGAGAGAGTTCCAGAGCTCAGCAGTTGAATAGAAGAAAGTCTGAGAATAGCGTTTCGCTCTTGGGTTGGAGAGTTACATGCTCGCATCCAGTCGGGGAACTCCTCGACGATGTATACAGACTAATAACACACATAACAAAGCCACTCCAACAGCTTCCTCTCTCTCCAACACCCCCTTTTCCCTCTTTACACTCTTCAGAAAATAGGAAAAAGTAGAAAGTACCGGTAGCTACGAGGTGCCGTTGTAAAGGCTTATCCCTCAATACCTTCACCTGGCCTGACCTGATGAAAACGAGTATAGTATCGGCAGGTCGTAATTTGTTATACTTTCTAGCATTAACCCTTTCAGTAGATACGACGACGCCGACTTTATTTTACTGCACTCTCAATATTAGCCCTCTTAGTAGATACGATGACGCCATTAATAAATATATTGCAATTTATAAACCTTTGTATTAGGAACCGTGACGCCATTCGTAGTATTACTGCACTATTATTATATCATTAGACGATTTGAGTCAGTTTAGAAAAAACTTGAGGGAATTAGAGGGTTAGTTTAAATAGCATAGTTTGTACTCCTTTAATTCATATAGTTCCTTCCTAAACATTTAGAAATCCCCTAATGATAACTAGAATAAAATAGCGTTATAGATACTCTCAAGGCATGAAAGACTGGGATCCTTCCTAAACTGCTTAGAATCGTCTAATGCTAACCAAAATATACGACAGAAAAGCGTCCGAATATTGAAAGGGTTAAGAATGACATAATGACATATTGAAAGGGTTAAGAATGACATCATTATAATACAAGAGCGTAATTAACACTTTCAAAATCCGGCTACGCATTTCTGTTCTGTTTTCTGGCCACTATTAGACGATTTTAATCAGATTAGGAAGGGGATGTGGAAGTCAGAGGGGTAATCGAAATAGTCTCTACCCTTATCATTCCCACAGGTCCTTCCGAAACTGTAGACAATCGTATAGTTTCTACCTTTATCATTCCCACAGGTCCTTCCGAAACTGTAGAAAATCGTCTAATGATAACCAGAATACACTGTCAAAATGCGTCACCATCTTCAAAGGGTTAACTTCCTGATTTATAAGTCCACTCCACCACCATGAGCATATTATAATAATACATTCTTGGTGTGACAGTATATATTGGTTTGACGTGTTAATTTGCTTTTTCTGGACCCACCCTTTCTCCCTCATGTTTAGCGTATCAGTTTTGAGATTCTAAGACGTTCGTTCCGTTAGTTTGGCGATTTTGAGACATTTCGCCCGTCAATTCTAAGACCTTGAATGCCATTTAGGTGTCGATTTTATATATATATATATATATATATATATATATATATATATATATATATTCTGAAATACGGAGCCCTGTATGTGTTTATTTAAGAGTTAGAGTTAAGAGTTGAAGGAGTGCCGAATTACCCGGGTGGCGGCGAAGCAGACCAGCGAGCGTGGGAACTAGCTCGCCTGCGTACAAGCAAACAAGCCTTCACACCTGCGTGCATCATATGGGGGGGGGGGGAAATTTGATGGGTGATTGACGTCATTACACAACCTGGCCCCTCCTTTCGGACCCTGCAAACTACTTCGATGACTCGACGCTATGACGATCATCGATGCCATTGGACCACGCTTCTGCTACGCAACTAGAGGAGCTGTGATATGGGGCGCGCAGCATCCCCCGCCTCCTGATTCGTTCCTACACCATCATTGCATAGTATGTAAGACCCGAGTAATGGGCATTCAAATCAGTCACATATGGAGTTGGGAAGGTGAACAATTAGCAGCTGGAGGAAGACCGGGGTGAAGTATTATAATGGGATTGTGACTGTCAGTCAGATTATATAAGTGTGTGTTAAGTGTGTTCGGTGTAAACACTTATGTTGGTTAGTGAGATATGTGATTGGGAATTAACGTTAACGCTACTATTATGTACTTAACTATTTTAGTTGACTGACTTGTGGACTAAAGCAACTCTTTAAGTAATTGGGTTATGATAAAAGTAATACTATTGTTTCATATTAACACTTACGAGTTCTTTCATTTTCTTTTAATTAAGCTTACATTGCTGGTAAGAACAAGAACGGTGATACTATTGTCTCATATTAGTAATATCGCCTTAGACTAACATGGCTGTTTTAATGTTACTTCTAGTGATTTCCTAAGCTGAAGAAAATTCTTTTAGCTTCAAAATATTATTTTTGCTTTTCATATTATTTGAGTGAGACCTGAATCGAATCTATGAAGCGATCCTGTAACTTAATTTACTCATAATCAAACCTCAATGTTACGTGGTTAAGAAATACATTTATCTAATTATTAAATATATATCTAACTTTTTATGTGACTTTGATATTAATCCTGATAATAATAATAATATAATACTATTAACGTAAGACAAGAACCAAGAATAATAACTACATTAAATATAAATAAAAGGACATGATATAAGAAAACTAACTATTAATTTAAAAAAGGGTAAGAGACAGAAATATTCTTACCTTAATATTTATCTTTCAAGACTTTTTATATAATTAATAGTCCTTCTTTAGATATAACTTATTCGGTTCATAACCATAGCCTACTAAGCTTCGGTTAAATAATAATTCTTTATAAATACTACATGACTTTAATTAGTTTCAGTATTTTTTCATAATTAAAGAGTATCAGTCAATAAAGGATACCAAGTCCTAAGATCCAAAAGGAGAGGAAGCAACAACAGGAAATAATTGTATTAGATTTTACTTTCGTTTTGCCTTCAGCTGACTGATACCTTAATATATATATCTGTGCTATCTAGATTCATCAAGTTAACCACTTGAGGATCAAGATACGTAACAATATATATATATATATATACTGTATATGTACCCGTAAAAAATAAATAAATAAATAACAAATATATATAATGTCCCCTTCACCACGATGATGTATTTATCATCGTAATCTGGTTATCTTTAGAAGATTTTCTTTACTTTATAATCTACCTCTATGATTCAAAGGGGTAAAAACGATCTCGATAAACCCTGAGTAACATAGGTCCTTCTTAAACTGCCTATAATACTAATGGTGGTAGTAGTAGTGATAGTGGGTCGCCTTACAAGAGCACCCAGTGTGAGAGAGAGAGAGAGAGAGAGAGAGAGAGAGAGAGAGAGAGAGAGAGAGAGGGGAGAGAGAGAGGGAGAGAGCGAGAGAGAGAGATGGGGGGGGAGATGAGCGAGAGAGAGCTAGGAGAGATGAGGAGAGAGAGAGAGAGAGAGAGAGAGAGAGAGAGAGAGAGAGAGAGAGAGAGAGAGAGAGAGAGAGAGAGAGAGGTTGGTAAACATGAAGGGTTCTCATATAATATACCTGGGCGGAGGGCGGGGGTCTTTCAAGGCTAGGATTCTTTAGTAGTGCCCCCCCTCCCCGCGCTCAGTAGACTGCACCCGTTTTCTTTACCTTGGCTGTCTTAATTAGGCCCGTCTTGTTACGTGGCTGCCACATAATGTTATGTTATTACTTTTGTTTTATTAAGGGAGCCCACCTCGCTTTTTTTCTCTCTCTCCCGCTTTCCCTGGCTTGTATCCCTACCATCTAGCCTTAATCTATCATACATCTATATATCTATCATACATCTATTTATCTATCATACATCTAGCTTATAGCACAAGTTGGCTATTAATACCGTAGAGTTCCGCGTAGTTAAAAAATATACATACTATATCTTGTATCCCTGACTGACTGTTTTATTAATATACACATATACAGTATATATATATATATATATATATATATATATATATATATATATACCGTATATATATACTTTCTTTTCCCCGTATGTTGATGAGGGAGACAAAAGGCAAATCTATACTGTTTACAGGTCTCTAAAGTTTAGACTCTTCAGTTGTTATCTTGGCCTTCCTTCTCCATTCACCACCTTATCATGTATGTATGTATGTATGTTGTTTCTCCTCCACACCACCTGAGCTCATGTATGTATGTATGTATGTATATGTATGCATGTATGGTCTCCATTTCTCCATTCAACCACCTCGATTTCACCACCTGATCATGTATGTATGTATGTATGTATGTATGTATGTATGTATGTATCTTGCCCTTCCTTCTCCATTCACCACCTTATCATGTATGTATGTATGTATGTATGTATGTATGTATGTTGTTCTCCATTCACCACCTGATCATGTATGTATGTATGTATGTATGTATGTATGTATGTATGTAGCTGCTCTATATAGTTCTTCCCCCTCTATGTCTCTTATCTATATATATATATATATACAGTATATATACGGGGCCCTCCTTATATATCCTTGGCGTCTCATCTTCTGCACACGCGGCTTTGTAAGGATATCTATCTCTCTCTCTCTCTCTCTCTCTCTCTCTCTCTCTCTCTCTCTCTCTCTCTCTCTCTCGTCCCTAGATCAACAATAACACAAAGCTAATTTTTCTTCCAAACGAAAAGAAAGGACTTAATTAATAAATTAAAAACCTTTAATTCTCCTTGTTCCACCTTCTGGAGAATAACACTTAGGGAAGAAGGAGGAGGAGGAGGAGGGAGGAGGGAGGAGGAGGAGGAGGAGGAGGAGGAGGAGGAAGGGAGGAGGAGGAGGAAGGATGGAGGAGGAGGAGGAGGAGGAGGAGGAGGAGGAGGAGGAGGAGAAGAGGAGAAGGAGGAGGAGGAGGAGTTAGAGGAGGAGTGGGGATTTTTTCTTTAAGGAAAGGTTGGTTCAACTGGTCTCCCTTCTCCCTCATGTTTAACCCCATTGGTTTGGATAGTATTAGACGGTCGCCCCATTAGTTTTTAAGATTGTAACACCTTTCGACCCCTTTTCTTTGTAAATATTAGGACCTTTCGTGCCATTTTGATGTATATTCTATTCCCTGGCGAGCGAGATTTTTCTACCGAAAAATGTACAAAATTATCTCGAACAAAGGAGTACAAAGGAGTACAAAGGAAATCAAGCAACAACAGATCTAGTGACCCTTCTAGGTTGCTTGTCCTCCAAAACACTGAGGGATCATGAAGTGTCCAACCAGTGGTTTAGAGTGGTGTAGGGGAACATTTGGAAAAGGGAAAACGTACTGCCCTCGCCACTAACCGTGGCAGGAATAGGAAGTTATGTAGCGGGACATATGGGTTAGGTAACTGAGGGGAGGATAAAGTTATTCATTTACCACAACGCAGTCAGTCGCGGGTTTGATGCGAGGATATTTGTCTAGGCGGATTTTAAATGGAATCACACGGATGCTTTTTGGCAGTAGTCTATAACGTCTCGGGGAAAGCCCCATTCCACAAGTTGACAACTCGATTTGAAGAAGAAATTCTTATGATTCGTGCGAGAATTTTTAAAAGAAGATTTACACAATAATTTTGCAACGTTTCCCCGCGTGATAATTTAGAATTGGTCGATAGTGAAAGTACTTATACAGTTCGATGATGTCGATGCCTTTGATGATTATTTGAAACACTTGAATTAAGTCGCCTCTTAATCCCTGCGCTGGGTTAAAATGGAATAGAAAGTAGATTTAATGTCTCTAAGACGCTCTTCGTATGGTTTGTGCTTTAGGCTAGGTATCATTTTTGGTAACTCTACGTTGAACTCGTTTCTAGCTTGTTTTATATCCTTTTTGGTAATAAGGGCATCCAAGGGAACCTTGAACAGCAAGTATTCCAGCAAAGAGCTGGCAGGACTAAGGAATTGTAAAGAGTTAAGGATAACCTCTTTTGATTTATGCTCAAATGACCTGCCTATAAAGCCAATTCTTTGTTTGCCTTCTTCAACAACTCTCTGAACATTGTTTGACCGGTTTTTTAGGTTAATTCGATATTGTTACTCACAGATCAGTTTCTCTGATTTAAATTCTTCAGCTGAGTAGCCATTCATCGAATAGTTTGCTTTCTCATTTAGGTATCCGACAAGTCAGTACCTTACATTTATCCGCAATTGAAAAACATCATTTGCCAAATTTGGGCCCACACATGGATCAATTTTATCTAGATTGTGCTTGCATATCGGTCAAACTTGGTTCTTTTTGAGAAGTACGCTATTTGCGAATTTTTGGTATCGTCAGAAATTTTGAGATTTGTGCCAGGTGAGACCCTCATCTATGTCGTTGATGTAAATTAGAAAGAAAGGAGATTGGGCTCCTAGGGTTAGTTCCGATCCCTTATCTGGGGTACCCCGCTAACCTTACATTGGTCCATTTAGATGCTCGGACGTTTAATTGGGACTACCCTTTGCTATATGTTGCTGAGCCAATTTTCTATCCATTTCAACACACCGTCTTGTATTCCATGCGCTTTTAGTTTTAGC
>CM064555.1:21825968-21832401 GCA_032716605.1 Paralithodes platypus | reverse complement strand
TTTCTCAATTCACCAACACCATTCAACACCACCATTTCCTCCATTCCCGCCACCCACACATAAAAAAATCAAATTACCATCACCACCACCACCATGCATCCCTCTCCCCCACCAGAAACATCACTATCACCACCATTTCTCCTTCACCACCACCATAAACATCACTATCACCATCACCACCATTTCTCCTTCACCACCACCATAAATACCATCATCACCACCATCACCATTTCTCCCTTCCTCCACCACCACCATAAACATCACTATCATCTCATCACCATCACCATCATTTCTTCCTCACCATCACCACTAAAGAAGGATTTACAGTCTAGCCATTACTCAAGGCGGTGTCACACGGTCTCTCTCTCTCTCTCTCTCTCTCTCTCTCTCTCTCTCTCTCTCTCTCTCTCTCTCTCTCTCTCTCTCTCTCTCTCTCTCTCTCTCTCTCTCTCTCTCATCGGACGAAACAAAACGAAACGCATGAAATTCAACAATCGCAAACCTACGTCATCGCCACATTGTTTAATTAAGGGCGGGTCACCGTCTTTTTTATCTTTCTCTCTTTCCCTGGCTTGTATCCATTCGGCCCCATTCAGCCAACTGTTTTAAGACGTTTATCCCCATCCAGGTGTCGATTTCTTCCTGGCGAGGTGCGAGGGTAGCGACCCAACATTGTATGGAGAAATCAGGCTTCGCCGGAGACATTTTTCTATCGAAAAATGTACAAGTTTAGCTTGCTGTCAAAAAAAAAAAATATATATATATGCTGGTTTGCTACCGCTCGCCAGGAAAATATTGACACCTGGATGGGGGTAAACATCTTGAAACACAGTAGGCTCCCCTGAATGGGGACCGAATGGATACAAAACAGTCAAAGGACAGAGGGATGGAGGTACAACGGGTGGGGAGTATACAAAAAAAGCTTAAGGCAACCGCTGGGGCTTTTTTCGGGAGTGACCATATATTTTCGGGGTGACCATATATTTTCGGGTGGGTGACGCCTATATTTTCGGGAGTTGCCCATATATTTTTCGGGGTTGCCCATATATTTTCGGGGCGCACCAAATAGATTTTCGGGGCGCCTATATATTTTCGGTGTGGGTGCCCCAGTATATTTTCGGGGCGCCCATATATGTACGGGTGCCCAATATAGTTTGGGGTGCCTCATATATTTTCGGGGTGCCCATATATTTTTCGGGGTACCATATATCTTTCGGGGTGCCCCAATATATTTCGAGGAGCGCCCATATATTTTCGGGGTTGCCCATATATTTTTCGGTGGATGCCCCAATATTTTCGGGAGCGCCCATATAATTTTTCGGGGGCGGCCATATATTTTCGGGGTGCCCATATATGTGTTGGGGTGCCCATAATATTTTCGGGGGGGGTTTTGTCTTGCCATATATTGTGCGCGGGTTGTTGGGTTTGCCCCGCCATATATTCTTTCGGGGTGCCCATATATTTTCGGGTTAGGTGCCCATATATAGGTTTGGGGTGCCCATATATTTTCGGGTGGTGTCCCCACCATATATTTTTCGGGGGTTGCCCACTATATCTTTCGGGGCGCGTCCCATATATTTTCGGGTGTGCCCATATATGTTTGGGTTGTGCCCATATATGTCGGCCGGTGGCCCCCATATATTTTCTCGGGGTGCCCATAAATATTTTCGGGGTGTTTTTTTTGCCCATATATTTGCGGGGGGCCCTCCATATATTTTCGGGGTGCCCATATATTTTCGGGGTGCCCATATATGTTTGGGGTGCCCATATATTTTCGGGGTGCCCATATATTTTTCGGGGTGCCCATATATTTTTCGGGGTGCCCATATATTTTCGGGGTGCCCATATATTTTCGGGGCGCCCATATATTTTCGGGGTGCCCATATATTTTCGGGGGCCGCCCATATATTTTCGGGGTGGCCCATATATTTTTCGGGTCTGCCCATATATTTTAGGGGTTTTCGGGGTGCCCATATATTTTTCGGGGTGCCCATATATTTTCGGGGTGCCCATATATTTTCGGGGCGCCCATATATTTTCGGGGCGCCCATATATTTTCGGGGTGCCCATATATTTTCGGGGTGCCCATATATTTTCGGGGTGCCCATATATTTTCGGGGTGCCCATATATTTTCGGGGTGCCCATATATTTGCTCGCGAATTTTATTAGGCCAATCCGTTATTTCATTTGATGGCATTAAGGGGAGATTTCCACTTGAGGGATTTTTTTCTTTACCCCTTTCTCCCTCATGTTTAGCCCCATTGCGTTTGAGATTTTAAGACGTTCGCCCCATTAGTTTGGCGATTTTTAAAACTTTCAACCCACTTATGTCACTTTTAAGACCTAGCGTGCCATTTAGGTGTCGATTTTTTCCTGGCGAGCGATAGCGAGCCTGTAATTTAAGAGGAACCGGCCTTCGGCCGGGAAATTTCTCTACCGAAAAATTTACAAATTTATCTTGAAAATGGGGTCAAGGGGGTGTAATTTTAAGCTTGATGGAAGTCTAGGAAACAAACTAAAAACCTCCCCTTAAATGGGACAGTTCAATGCCTATACATTTATTGGGTTTTTTTCTGCGATATTTGGGGTTTGAGGTTGCAGATTCGTTATCGATCGCCAGGAATAAAATCGATAACCTGAATGGCGCAAAACCTTCTATGATCGCCAAAATAATAGGTCGAAAAGTCTTAAAATCGCAAAAAAAATGGGTCGAAACATCTTACAATCGCCAAACAATGGGGCGAAACAAGGGGATACAGAAAGACCACCCCGGGATAACCGCAAGCCCAATGAGGGTAGTGTAGGTGATTAGAAATGATAAGAGTGGCCGGTTGGGGTGGGTGGGGGGGTTATCAGTTCTCCCCCCCCCCCCCTCCCCCTCTCCTTCGTATAGACGGTACCTGTAGATCGAGTAGTGTGTGTGTGTGTGTGTGCGACGGTGCAGGTCTGTGGTACGCTGGCAGTGACGGTACCAAGTGTTCTCATTGGTGGTACGTTACAGGTACACTCAGGTACCACAGTGTCTATAGTCTATTCAATGTAAGGAGGCGAACAATCATGACCTCTAACCTCTTTTGTGTCTTAATTCCCAACTCTAACCTCTGTAACTATGAAACGACTAGAGTAATCGAGCTCATATTTCTACCATTTGGGAAGAGTCAGCCAAGGAATAGATGTGGAAATGTACAGCCAATTTGCTCTAGCCCTTTTTGAGTTACAGAGGATAGAGGTCATGATATCTCGCCTACTTACAGCGAATAGACTCAAAACTCTTCGTGTATTTCGCCTATTTCTAATTATGGGTGTATTATCTCAGCAAGCGAGTTTACGGATATCATTTTCTATACATCACCTGCAAAACTTATATATACTAGTTATTGACAAGTAAGGTCTATTCAAAAGTCAATCCAGGGAGTTACAATTACCTTGAGGGGAGGTATTTAGTTTGGTCCCTACTTTTTCATCAAGCTTAAAATTACACCCCCTAGACCCCCTTTCAAGATAAATTTTTACATTTTTCGGTAGAAAAATGTCCTGGCCGGAGGCCGGTTGCTCTTAAATTACAGGCTCGCTCTCCAGGAAAAAATCGACACCTTAACGGCACGAAAGGTCTTAAAATTGACAGAAATGGGGCAAAATGTCTTAAAATATCCAAACTAGTAGGGCGAAGGTCTTAAAATCTCAAAAGCAATGGGACTAAACATGAGGGAGAAAGGGGTCCAGAAAAAAATCCCTCAAGTGGAAATCTCTCCTTAACCCCTTGACCACTATTACGTATTGTTCACCATATTCTGGTTACCATTAGAGGATTTTCTTTAGTTTGCCATCTACTGTACCTATTCGACTCCAATGGGTGCCCACGATCTCCATAAACCCTCTTAGTATCATAGGTCCTTCGTAAACTACATAACCTCTTCTAATTTCAGCCAGAATCCAAAAGGCGTCATGGTGCTGAAGGGGTTACAAAAGGCGTCATGGTGCTGAAGGGGTTACAAAAGGCGTCATGGTGCTGAAGGGGTTACACAAGGCGTCATGGTGCTGAAGGGGTTACAAAAGGCGTCATGGTGCTGAAGGGGTTACACAAGGCGTCATGGTGCTGAAGGGGTTACAAAAGGCGTCATGGTGCTGAAGGGGTTACAAAAGGCGTCATGGTGCTGAAGGGGTTACATGGCCGTGCTGAAGGGGTGTCATGGTCCTTGGTGTGCTGAAGGGGTTAACAGGCGTCATGGTGCTGAAGGGGTTAACAAGGCGTCATGGTGCTGAAGGGGTTAACAGGCGTCATGGTGCTGAAGGGGTTAACAAGGCGTCATGGTGCTGAAGGGGTTAACAGGCGTCATGGTGCTGAAGGGGTTACAAAAGGCGTCATGGTGCTGAAGAGGTTACACAAGGCGTCATGGTGCTGAAGGGGTTACAAAAGGCGTCATGGTGCTGAAGGGGTTACAAAAGGCGTCATGGTGCTGAAGGGGTTACAAAAGGCGTCATGGTGCTGAAGGGGTTACAAAAGGCGTCATGGTGCTGAAGGGGTTACAAAAGGCGTCATGGTGCTGAAGGGGTTACAAAAGGCGTCATGGTGCTGAAGGGGTTACAAAAGGCGTCATGGTGCTGAAGGGGTTACAAAAGGCGTCATGGTGCTGAAGGGGTTACACAAGGCGTCATGGTGCTGAAGGGGTTACACAAGGCGTCATGGTGCTGAAGGGGTTACACAAGGCGTCATGGTGCTGAAGGGGTTACACAAGGCGTCATGGTGCTGAAGGGGTTACAAAAGGCGTCATGGTGCTGAAGGGGTTACACAAGGCGTCATGGTGCTGAAGGGGGTTACTAACATAATGGGTCCACGAATTGACCACTTGCGAGTTTCAGGCTATAAGGAAGTTGGAGCCATAAATATTGATATACAATTGATATACAATAATAATGTAAGTCTCTGATGAATAAATGGTATGTTGAATTGGGTTCTATGTATTTATGAATGTACTACGACCATGTTTTAGCTGGTAGTTCTGCTAAATTTCGATGTCTACAGCTACAACTTCCTTATAGAACGGAACTCGCAAGTGGTCAGTTGCTACGAGCGTGCTAGAGACTATGGTATCCGAGTGTACCGTAGGGGCGGCGTTGTACCGTAGGGGCGGCGTTGTACCCTTTTGTGACAGCGTACCGTAGGGGCGGCGTTGTACCCTTTTGTGACAGCGTACCATAGGGGCGGCGTTGTACCCTTTTGTGACAGCGTACCGTAGGGGCGGCGTTGTACCCTTTTGTGACAGCGTACCGTAGGGGCGGCGTTGTACCCTTTTGTGACAGCGTACCGTAGAGGCGGCGTTGTACCCTTTTGTGACAGCGTACCGTAGGGGCGACGTTGTACCCTTTTGTGACAGCGAACAGTTTTACGTTGAGCTATTTGTACGAGGACTCGGTGTTTATTTTCCTTCCTTCCCTGTGGATATATATATATACAGTATATATATATATATATATATATATATATATATATATATATATATATATATAACACCTGTATGGGTATGATAATCAGTGACCACCCTACATCACTCATTACGACCAATTCCAAGTACCCTGGTGGTTACAGATGTACCCCAGACCTCTCGAACCTTGATAAACCAGATAATCTATTAACATAATAATTGATATTGGTTCAGGAGTAATTTATCGAGAGGCCTTCCCTAGTGGTTAAGGCCCCATTAATTGTTCTTTCCATTCACATATGCATAGCCTACGTGAGTTGCAGTTGGGATGTGTGTACATGCTTAGATTGATATGCAGGATTCGAAGTTGCTTAATAAATCGTAGGCAGTGTCCACCATCCTTTAACTCTTTCCCTGCGGGTGACGTTCTGGAACGCATAGGCAATTTAAAGCAATTTCCAGGCTTTAAAAGCCTGTAAAAGCCGTAGAAATTGAGTGTCAGTGGGCGGGAGCGTGAGGGACCTCCGTCCGACCCTCAGAGCAGCCAGCCACTCACTGAGGGAGACTGTGGTCTCGCGCGGGTGTCTCGACAGTTTTGCCGAGCGAGCGAGTGCTAATAATTAGGGAGGTTTCCCGAATGTCTATGGCAACGCTGCGGGTGAACCCCGCTACCTACGAAGCTCGTTCTGGTGTCATTTTGAAGCTATTTTTGCCTAGTTTTCGGCAGAATACAGTTCATTTAATGCAGATACTTGATTAATCATTCTGGAGTGCCTGAATATGCCCTAAATAGCGCAAATAAGCCCGCAGAGAAAGGGTTAACTGTCTTCGTGGTGCGATGCATAAGGTGTTGATTTTCGGTGTGAGCGTCCTGGGTTCGAATCCACGGACTGCCACATGTTTGTAAATTTCATTAATCGATTTTAGGAGTAGAGTTGGTTGTTGGAAGGAACTTAATAAAATGTATATATTATTATCAGTGTGGCCATTGATCATACAGGGAAAACAT
>CM064555.1:21768468-21820968 GCA_032716605.1 Paralithodes platypus | reverse complement strand
GGCCGTCCTGTGCTGCAAGATCTCTCCCTCCAAGGGAATGAGTGATGGTTCGCGCACCACATCTCGACACACCTCCCTGAGCATGTTCGCCGTTACATCTCTTACTTCATCATGCCTGATGCTGATGAATCCTCCTTTCTTACATGATATCATGGAGTGGTCTGCATCTTTGTTGGTTCCACTACTACTACTATACAGTACTATAAATAATAATAATAATAATAATAATAATAATAATAACTATAATAATGTGCCCCGTTGCTCCCCCCAGGTTCCCCCCCTGAGAGTTGCCTAGAGGTAGCCAGAAGCCCGCCAGGTGAAGGAAGCCCACCACCACCACCACATGTACTGGACCCCCTCTATCCCGCCATACCCTACTCTGTGTATGTATTAATCACTCAACTAGTAATTCAGTCACGATTTTTTTTTTTTTTTGTGGTTAACCTAATAATCATGAGCTTCGTATATACAACACATGTACAGTTGCGGAAAGGAGTTGCTAACCCCTTTGGTACTTCCCTACCCTACCCCCTGACCAACAGTGGCAGCGTTGCTTTAGTAGTGTAAGTCTGTATGAATGAATGGGTCTTCGGTCTGTAACGAGGGTCATGAGTGATCAATGAGTTTGCTAGATGTAATCATGTTTTGCAGTACAGCCTTCAATACAATTATCTGATTGTATGAATTGTGACCATAATGTATTGTGTATGTTAACATATAATAGGCACCGTAAAAGTATATTACTTCAGAATAATATATTAATGTTTAGCAATACATGTTGTGCAGACAGTAGCCATCATGTACTGTATACATCAGCCAACCTTAGTAGCCATCATGTACTGTATACATCAACCAACCTTAGTAGCCATCATGTACTGTATATATCAGCCAACCTTAGTAGCCATCATGTACTGTATACATCAACCAACCTTAGTAGCCATCATGTACTGTATACATCAACCAACCTTAGTAGCCATCATGTACTGTATACATCAGCCAACCTTAGTAGCCATCATGTACTGTATACATCAACAACCTTAGTAGCCATCATGTACTGTATACATCAACCAACCTTAGTAGCCATCATGTACTGTATACATCAGCCAACCTTAGTAGCCATCATGTACTGTATACATCAACCAACCTTAGTAGCCATCATGTACTGTATACATCAGCCAACCTTAGTAGCCATCATGTACTGTATACATCAGCCAACCTTAGTAGCCATCATGTACTGTATACATCAACCAACCTTAGTAGCCATCATGTACTGTATATATCAGCCAACCTTAGTAGCCATCATGTACTGTATACATCAACCAACCTTAGTAGCCAACCTTAGTAGCCATCATGTACTGTATATATCAGCCAACCTTAGTAGCCATCATGTACTGTATACATCAACCAACCTTAGTAGCCATCATGTACTGTATACATCAACCAACCTTAGTAGCCATCATGTACTGTATATATCAGCCAACCTTAGTAGCCATCATGTACTGTATACATCAACCAACCTTAGTAGCCATCATGTACTGTATACATCAACCAACCTTAGTAGCCATCATGTACTGTATATATCAGCCAACCTTAGTAGCCATCATGTACTGTATACATCAACCAACCTTAGTAGCCATCATGTACTGTATATATCAGCCAACATTAGTAGCCATCATGTACTGTATATATCAGCCAACCTTAGTAGCCATCATGTACTGTATACATCAACCAACCTTAGTAGCCATCATGTACTGTATATATCAGCCAACCTTAGTAGCCATCATGTACTGTATACATCAACCAACCTTAGTAGCCATCATGTACTGTATACATCAACCAACCTTAGTAGCCATCATGTACTGTATATATCAGCCAACCTTAGTAGCCATCATGTACTGTATATATCAGCCAACCTTAGTAGCCATCATGTACTGTATACATCAACCAACCTTAGTAGCCATCATGTACTGTATATATCAGCCAACCTTAGTAGCCATCATGTACTGTATACATCAACCAACCTTAGTAGCCATCATGTACTGTATACATCAACCAACCTTAGTAGCCATCATGTACTGTATATATCAGCCAACCTTAGTAGCCATCATGTACTGTATACATCAACCAACCTTACTAGCCATCATGTACTGTATACATCAACCAACCTTAGTAGCCATCATGTACTGTATATATCAGCCAACCTTAGTAGCCATCATGTACTGTATACATCAACCAACCTTAGTAGCCATCATGTACTGTATATATCAGCCAACCTTAGTAGCCATCATGTACTGTATATATCAGCCAACCTTAGTAGCCATCATGTACTGTATACATCAACCAACCTTAGTAGCCATCATGTACTGTATACATCAACCAACCTTAGTAGCCATCATGTACTGTATACATCAACCAACCATAGTAGCCATCATGTACTGTATACATCAACCAACCTTAGTAGCCATCATGTACTGTATACATCAGCCAACCTTAGTAGCCATCATGTACTGTATACATCAACCAACCTTAGTAGCCATCATGTACTGTATACATCAACCAACCTTAGTAGCCATCATGTACTGTATACATCAACCAACCTTAGTAGCCATCATGTACTGTATATATCAGCCAACCTTAGTAGCCATCATGTACTGTATACATCAACCAACCTTAGTAGCCATCATGTACTGTATACATCAACCAACCTTAGTAGCCATCATGTACTGTATACATCAACCAACCTTAGTAGCCATCATGTACTGTATACATCAACCAACCTTAGTAGCCATCATGTACTGTATACATCAACCAACCTTAGTAGCCATCATGTACTGTATATATCAGCCAACCTTAGTAGCCATCATGTACTGTATACATCAACCAACCTTAGTAGCCATCATGTACTGTATACATCAACCAACCTTAGTAGCCATCATGTACTGTATAGATCAACCAACCTTAGTAGCCATCATGTACTGTATACATCAACCAACCTTAGTAGCCATCATGTACTGTATATATCAGCCAACCTTAGTAGCCATCATGTACTGTATACATCAACCAACCTTAGTAGCCATCATGTACTGTATACATCAACCAACCTTAGTAGCCATCATGTACTGTATACATCAACCAACCTTAGTAGCCATCATGTACTGTATACATCAACCAACCTTAGTAGCCATCATGTACTGTATACATCAACCAACCTTAGTAGCCATCATGTACTGTATATATCAGCCAACCTTAGTAGCCATCATGTACTATATCAGCCAACCTTAGTAGCCATCATGTACTGTATACATCAACCAACCTTAGTAGCCATCATGTACTGTATACATCAACCAACCTTAGTAGCCATCATGTACTGTATACATCAACCAACCTTAGTAGCCATCATGTACTGTATACATCAACCAACCTTAGTAGCCATCATGTACTGTATACATCAACCAACCTTAGTAGCCATCATGTACTGTATACATCAACCAACCTTAGTAGCCATCATGTACTGTATATATCAGCCAACCTTAGTAGCCATCATGTACTGTATACATCAACCAACCTTAGTAGCCATCATGTACTGTATACATCAACCAACCTTAGTAGCCATCATGTACTGTATACATCAGCCAACCTTAGTATACCAACGTGGAGTCTGGCGAGGCTGGCTCATCGTCTACTTTTTATTGGAAGTACACATATGATCAAAAGTGGCTGTGTGTGGGTGTACATGAGAGAGAGAGAGTGAGAGAGAATATGAGTGTGTGGGTGTACATGAGAGAGAGAGAGAGAGAGAATATGAGTGTGTGGCTGAGAGAGAGAGGGTAGAGATAGATAGATAGAGACAGGGAGCGAGTGAGAGAGAATGAGTGAGTGTGTGGCTGAGATAGAGAGGGGAGGAGAGAGAAAGTAATAATAACATTAAGGGAGAAAAAGAGAGAGAGAGCGAGTATATGTGTGTGAAAGAGAGAGAGAGAGAGAGATACAGAGAGAGAGTGAATGAGTGTAAAAGAGAGAGCGAGTATATGTGTGTGTGAAAGAGAGACAGAGAGAGAGAGAGTGAATGAGTGTAAAAGAGAGAGAGCGAGTATATGTGTGTGTGAAAGAGAGAGAGAGACAGAGAGAGAGAGTGAATGAGTGTAAAAGAGAGAGAGCGAGTATATGTGTGTGTGAAAAAGAGAGAGAGTGAATGAGTATAAAAGAGAGAGAGCGAGTATATGTGTGTGTGAAAGAGAGAGAGAGAGAGAGTGAATGAGTGTAAAAGAGAGAGCGAGTATATGTGTGTGTGAAAGAGAGAGAGAGAGAGAGTGAATGAGTGTAAAAGAGAGAGAGAGAGAGAGTGAATGAGTGTAAAAGAGAGAGAGCGAGTATGTGTGTGTGAAAGAGAGAGAGACAGAGAGAGTGAATGAGTGTAAAAGAGAGAGAGCGAGTATATGTGTGTGTGAGAGAGAGAGTGAATGAGTGTAAAAGCGAGAGAGCGAGTATATGTGTGTGTGAAAGAGAGAGAAAGTCGGTTGGTCGGTCGGTTGGTCGGGGGAAGGAGACCAAACTTCCCTCCTTACCCAAGAATGCTCACGTAAATCCCTGCTGGACATTCTTAAGGGGGGAGGTGGTGTTTTTTGGGATCCCCTTCTCCCTCGTGTTTAGCCTCATTAGTTTTTGAGATTTTAAGACGTTCACCCCATTAGTTTGACGATTTTAACGCCTTTCGCCCAATTTCGTTGACAATCTTAAGACCTTTCGTGCCATTTAGTTGTAGATTTTTTCTTGGCGTGCGATAGCGAGCCTGTAATTTGAAGAGGAATCAGTCTTGGGCCGGAACATTTTTCTACCGAAAAATGTACAAATTTATCTTGAAAGGGGATGGTTTTTAAGCTTGAAGGAGGTCTAGCGAGGAGACTAAAAATATATATGAATGAATAAATATAAAGCCCCCCAAAACCAGCACTACCCCCTTAAAGGCGCTCCCCTAATTGCAGAGCTGCCACTGTCTGCAATTGCCAAGTTCCTGATGGTCCACTTAACCTGCAGAGACAGTTGGGCCATCTATGGGTTGGTAATATTGCTGCTGCCATGTTGTTTACCTCAGCTACTTCACTATGTTTTTGGTAATTTTTATATATATATATACATACCGGTATAATATATATATACTGTATATACAGTATACAGTATATACAGTGTATATATATACTGGAAAAAATCGACACCTAAATGGCACGAAAGGTCTTGAAATTGTGAACGAAATGGGGCGAAAGGTATTAAAATCGCCCAACTAATGGAACGAACGTCTTAAAACATCAAAACAAATATGATAAAGATGAGGGAGAAAGGGGTCCAGAAAAAGCGAGTAGTACCCCTTTAACCCACGCTGTATCGGTGACGTCCTTTTTATGATATTCTGGCAATTCGTATACGATTATATTCAGCTTAGGAAGGATGTCAACCAATTAAAAGGCTCCAGACTATCTCAATTAATCCTCTTAGCTACCATATATCCTTCCTAAGCTACATAAAACCGTCTAAATGTAGCTGAAATCCAATAAAAACGACGTCGCCGGCTCAGAAGGGGTTAATAGGTTAGCTAGCCTAAGGCCCCCCTAACTACCTCCAGGGACGACCACATATACTAACACACATCTACTACTAACATACTATAGCTAGCCTAAGACCCCCCCTAACTACCTACAGAGAGGACCATATCTACTACTAACACACATCTACTACTAACATACTATAGCTAGCCTAAGACCCCCCCTAACTACCTACAGAGAGGACCATATCTACTACTAACACACATCTACTACTAACATACTATAGCTATCCTAAGACCCCCCCTAACTACCTACAGAGAGGACCATATCTACTACTAACACACATCTACTACTAACATACTATAGCTAGCCTAAGACCCCACCTAACTACCTACAGAGAGGACCATATCTACTACTAACACACATCTACTACTAACATACTATAGCTAGCCTAAGACCCCCCTAACTACCTACAGTGATGGGCTGGTCTATCAGAGTGAGAACTGAGCGATCTCTGCCATACCCATAGCTTACTCTGACTGTTCCTTTTACTTATATGTTTTCTAGATCTCAAGTGACGGCGTCTCTTCCGTGGATTGACCTCCCAATCTACCAAGATTGGAAGCCAAAGCGTCACATTTTTCCTTTGCCCCTCAACTTTCTCTTCATAATTGCTGAGGGGCACAGGGCCCTGGGTGGGTCTTTGGTTTCCCGGGTGTTTCCGCACCCTCCTCAGCTCCCCGCCATGGAGTGGCTTCGGTTACCCAGGCTTTATTGTGGTCGGCAGGGAGGGTTCTGTGGGGGCGCTCGGTTATGGCCTTGGCCTTGCTCGGGGCCTTGGGGCTGTTCGGCCAGGCAGCTTGGGGAACAACAACAACAACAACAACCTACAGAGAGGACCATATCTACTACTAACACACATCTACTACTAACAGGCTATAGCTAGCCTAAGACCCTTTAACTGCCTTCAGAGATGACCACATCTACTACTCTGCGTGGGACGGACAGAAGGCCTACGAGAACCAAGGCAGCACCGTCGGCACCACCAATAGGAAGCCAGGGGCGCTGCTCTCAGACATGATATACAAGGTTACCACATCTATACAGTACAGTTTGCCACACATATTCCATTTCTCAACCATCCCAGCAAATCGTAACTTGGAAGAGCCGCACCTAGCTCCCCAACCCTCACTCCACCTCCTACCAATTGTGGAAGAGAGGGAGGAAAGGTGGAGTGGAAGGTAGGAGGTGAAGCGAGGGAGGGGGGTTGGGGAAATGGGTGCAGCGCTGCCAAATCACGACCCCAATGGAATAGAATATGTGCGGCAAACTGTGCATCGACTACATATTTATAGAATCTTCCTAAAATAAGGATATATACGTGGTGAAGAAACAGCATTGGCTGCAACAGATGTGGGAATTAAGACACAAATGCAGAGCAGGGACCCAGTTTATTCAACGTTTCGCCATGTAGGCTTCTTCAGGAATAACATACAGTAGGGGAGTACAGTCAACAAAATATATCTCTTACCATAAGGAAACAACACAACAAAAACAACAGCATGAAATGTTCAAATAGTTTAGTCTGGTTCTCGACTCGTTAATAAATATGCAAGTGGTTTGGCTAGGATATATACAATATGTGATGAGAAGTATTTTATTGACAATTATTTGGTATTAACTTTTTAGGTTAATGAGAGGAAACAGTAAGCCATTTTTGACAGGTGACACCACAATGTCCCTTGGGTCCAGAGGCTTCTTTGGCAGGAAGAAAGAATTGTTTGGGTGTACTGTATACCACAACAGTCGACTGATGAGCCAGAATAATGGGGGTGGAAGATTGGAACACTTTCAACATTTGCACTTTGGTAACTGTTTGACATCAGTGGGTAGTAATCATATTCAGTAAGTGTAAGTATGTGTACTCAATCTAACAGTAGCCCCACAAAGGGTCAATATTAAGTACACTTCAGGCTGCCTACAGGTTGCGAGGTGATGCGGAGGTCCTCACATAACTGCTTTATACAGTTGGGGATTGTCCTTTCTGACTCAGCCACCCGACCATTCGGTGAACGAGACTTACACACACGTGTGTCCCAAGCCTTTTGAAATATATATTGATTTTTTTTTCTTCCAAAATTGCAGAACAGATCCTCTGCATGCATTCACATTCCTCAACTATATTATAAGGTGTATTAATAGGATTTGGGATAACCTCAATAAACCCCAGTGGCTTCTTACCATCTGTCCTTTACTTTACTTTGTAGCCCAAAGGAATCCTTTGTTGGAGCCTTGAAGATTCTTGGAAGCCAGCCACGGTCAGTGGTGGACCCAGAGGAAAGTCAATGTTCACGTCCATGGAGGTGAGGTAGAGATAATCTCCAGGTCTGGTCTAGGGACCAGGATTAAGCTTTTAGGCTGTATCCCCTTCAGGTAATTAGAAAAATAATGGATGGATTTGTTGTCCTCTTCTTAAATTTCCATTCACAGATTCCCTCTGTTGATTCCTTTTGTTGTGTTGTTATAAATTATCCATCTTGTGTTACTGAAGGTGTCTGTCCCCGAAGATGGTGTTTGATGCTAAAGTATTCCAGTGTGTGTTAAGGGGGGATGGGCCAGTTTTCTGGACCACTTTCTCCCTCATGTTTAGCTACATTAGTTTTCAGATGTTAAAATGTTTGCCCCATTAGGTAGTCGATTTTAAGACCTTTCGCACCATTTCTTCGTCAATATTTAGACCTTTTGTGCTATTTAGGTGTCGATTTTTTCCCTGGCGAACGATAGTGAGCCTGTAATGTTGGAAGAACCGGCCTTTGGCCGGAAAAATTTTCTACCAAAAAATGTACAATTTAATCTAGAAGGGGATCTAATGGATGTTCTTTTAAATTTGATGGAGGTCTAGGGAGGAAACTAGAAAAATAACGAATACATGCAAAAATCGCCCAAAAAGTGAACCATCTCCCCTTAAGGATAACATGTGTGTCCCCTCCTCCCCTCAGGCACAGACCACAGCCCTGCAGTACCTGAGTGAGCATGGCCCACACCCCTACAAGGTGGACCACTGCTCGGACGTCAGGTAAGACTAGGTAACTATCCCGGCTGTTGGTTCAGGAATGATACTCGGCTTGCCAGATTTTATGAAAGGAAAGACCCCGTTTGTTGTATTTTATGAAAGGAAATACCCCGTTTGTTGTATTTTATGAAAGGAAATACCCAGTTTGTTGTATTTTATGAAAGGAAAGACCCAGTTTGTTGTATTTTATGAAAGGAAAGACCCAGTTTGTTGTATTTTATGAAAGGAAAGACCCAGTTTGTTGTATTTTATGAAAGGAAAGACCCAGTTAGTCGTATTTTATGAAAGGAAAGACCCTGTTTGTTGTATTTTATGAAAGGAAAGACCCAGTTGTTGTATTTTATGAAAGGAAAGACCCTGTTTGTTGTATTTTATGAAAGGAAAGACCCAGTTGTTGTATTTTATGAAAGGAAAGACCCAGTTGTTGTATTTTATGAAAGGAAAGACCCAGTTTGTTGTATTTTGAGGATGGAGAGGCATTGCTTTATCCTCTTGGTATATTATTGTTTGATACAAAGGGAGGTAAAGTACCGGTAGTACATGTCAGACTGAAAAGAAGTAGAACAATCAGATGAAGCCACTTCAGTTCATTATGTTGCTTTTGTCTAAATTTGCAGTAGGTTATGTTCTATGATGTCCACTCAACCAAAAAACAATCTTTACACTGGTGAGCTGTAAATAATCTAAAGTGAACGGAATGAATCGGGTGAAACATACGTCTGTGAGGTATTATCATAAGATTTCGACCCGCTTCCAGAATGTTTAGAGCGTTAGTGTAAAGATTGTTTTTTGGTCGAGTGTACAGTCAGACTAAAATTTTACTTCATTGCTGCTTACTGTATGTGCTATTGTTATGAATAGTGAACTAGGGTATCTGAGACCATAGTATATAATTCCATTGTTCATATAAATAACACCCCGTTCTTAACATTAATCATCAATAACAAACCCCAATGTACTTGAATAAACTAATGAAAGCATATGGTCCTCCCGGGATTCGACCTCAGGACACCACACCCAGAACATAAGCACCTAAACATATAATAGAGTACAAGAAGCTGATTTATTATAAAATTCAATTATGTAATGGGAGTGTACTGGATCTCCTTGCTTGACGTCCATCTTGTATAATCATCACCAAAGATTGCTTGATACATTTGTAACGTGAATAAATATTATTGTCAGTTACAGTATAGGGAGAATGGTTCCAATTGTTTATCATGTATAGATATAATAAGAGTGCTAAAGCTTTGCCCACTTTTAATATAAGATGTTTTCTTCTAATCTTACAGAGAAAATTAAAGTTGAAGTTACAGAAGAACAAGTCACCATACGTAGCGATTGCTCAGATGGTGATATTTGTTCACATCCGCAGGTACCGTACAATCCCGACAGAGGGCGTGGAAGTGGACGTGCTGTGCCGGAAGTCCTGGTCGCAAGTGGACCGCGTCACCATCATGCTGCCACTAGCGGCACCCAAAATAGTCTTCCACACCCAGCCCACCGTCTCTGCCTCCACACCTGCCATCAAGTTAGTTACAGAGTTTAATGACAAATCTCAATCACAGTCTAGCATTTGTTTTACAATCCAAGAAAAATATTCATCAAGTCAAAATTTCAATATCCTATGTAAAGCAACACATTCTGTCTAAGAGAATGATCAAGTACAATAATCATACATGAAGGTTCTTCCATATTATTATGTTATTTAATATTATTAAAAGTACCATTGTTCTTTTTTGGTCTTGTTGTTCGTGTTTTTTTTTTTTTTTTTTTTTTTTTTCATTATTTTCTATTATTCAGCATCGTGGTGCCGTTGGTTGGCCGCAGCGATGCCTTCCACAAGTTCCTGGACAACCTGCGGGAGATCCTGTCTGCCGGGGACCTCCACTTGGGCCTCACTGTGGTGTACTTCGAGGATGGGAAGAGCGAGGCCGCCCGAGCCACCCTAGACGCCGCCAACACCACCATGCCCCTCCTCACCACCCACTTCCACCTGCTCCCCCATCAGAAGTTCTCTCGGTCGAAGGGGCTGAAGGTGGGGGTTGAGGAGTCCAGTATTAAGGCACCCATAGTCTTCCTGTGTGACGCGGATGTGGCCTTCACTCGCAGCTTCCTGGAACGCTGCCTTGCTATGCCCGTCCCAGGATCACAGGTGCCTCTCCCCTTTCTGTCTCTGTTGTCAAATAATGTTTCTGAATTATGGGGGCATGTATATCAAAGGTTGAATGAAAAGTTGTCTCTGTTTGGCAATTATTATTTTTTTATTATATTTTGTTGTGCGTGCGCTTGTGAATCCTCGAATTAGAGATATGGGCGCTATGTAAGTAACGAGACGACTATTATTATTCTCTCCGTCTTTTCTCTTCCTTCCTTTATGGACTTGCTTCCTTCCCTAGTTCCTTTTAGTGATTCCAGGATTGTCAACTGACTTGGATTATATATATATGTGCCCCTGTCTATAAGGCTGGATAACTCCCCCACCACAGGCTCTAAAGGGTGATGATACAGATGCGAGTGCCACAGAAAATTGTACAGTCGGCCTAATACGTGATGTCTCGGCACCAATTATGTTTGTATCAATAATTGGTGTCGGCAATATTTACACATGATTTCTTCTTTTTGAGTGAGATAGACAACCATGTTCCTACACTTACCCACCCTATTCAACATCTGAGAGACATTAATACAGCATAGAGCGAGCCAAACGTAATGACAGCTGAAACATGACTTATTAGCGCTACCGTACCCTAGCTTTAAATTTTTCGCTTTTACGGCACAACCAAACCTAGCTTTACTTTACTTATTTTACTTTTGCATGATTACTATAGTCTATTCACTGGAAGTAGGCGAAAAATCATGCACTCTATCCTCTGTAACTCAAAAAGGGCTAGAGCAAATTGGCTGTAAATTATTAAATTTATTCTTTGACTGGCTCTTCCCAAATGGTAGAAATATTAGCTCGATTACTCTAGTCGTTTTTTAGATACAGAGGTTAAAGGTCATGATTTCTCACCTACTTACAGCGAATAGACTATTATCCCCCAAACGAAATGCCCAAATGTATCCTTGACTTCAGCCTAAACCGTATTAAGCTCACCGCAGGTACTCTTCCTAGTGTCCAGCTAAATCATGAAGTGAATATTATGTTAAAATGGTATATTCAAGTTACCCTTCTACTGTTAATGTCAGCTGAAGGGGGGATGGTTAACTTTTTGGCCGATTTTTGCATGTATTCAGTACTGTATTTTTCTAGTTTCCTCCCTAGACCTCCATCAAATTAAAAAAAAACATCCATTAGATCCCACCTCTAGATTAATTTGTACATTTTTCGGTAGAAAAATTTCCCGGCCAAAGGCCGATTCTTCCAACATTACAGGCTCACCATCATTCGCCAGGGAAAAATTCGACACCTAAGAAGCACGAAAGGTCTAAATATTGACGAAGAAATGGGGCGAAAGGTCTTAAAATCGACTAACTAATGGGTCAAACATCGTAACATCTGAAAACAAATGGAGCTAAACATGAGGGAGAAAGTGGTCCAGAAAACCAGCCCATCCCCCCTTAAGCCACTTCATTCCCTGCTGCTCGTGTTCTTCCAAGTAATATTCTACCAGTACAGTATTATCCATGAAACTAATAATTTAGCTAGACACGGCTGCCATCGTCTTAATCCGTGTCTAATGCTGCCCTTTATGATGTCCTAAGCGCTTACATTCTATACCTCCCTGCAGGTGTTTTTGGGGAAGTCATTATCCTTCATGCTGTCCTAAGTGTTTATATTCTAGAAGTTCCCGCAGGTGTTTTTTGGGAAGTCATTACCCTTCATGTTGTCCTAAGTGGTTATATTCTAAAAGTTCCCGCAAGTGTTTTTTGGGAAGTCGTTACCTTCATGTTGTCCTAAGCGCTTACCTTCTATTCCTTCCCGCAGGTGTTCTTCCCGGTGCCATTCTCCCAGTATAACCCCGGCCTGATGAACCCCTTGGGCGGCGCTCTGGTGGATAAGAGTGCCCGCGACCCCTTCAAGGATCTCTTGATGGTGGATGACAACACTGGCTTCTGGCGACTCTGGGGCCACGGTCTGTGGGGCGTTTGTGTGGGGAGGAGGCTTTTTTTCTATATGCATGAATGAGACCAAGTCAAAGCCACCTGCAACAAGTTTCCCCCCCCCCCCAAGGATGTATTTGTATGAGGAGGAGACTGTTAGAACATAAGAAAACGGGAGTCTGCAGTGAGCCGATTGGTCCACACACAGCAGATCCCTTTCACACAATCCATCTCGTCTATATGCCTATCTAATTTTATCTTGAAGCTCTATCGTTCCTGATGCCACTATAGCAGTCGGTAGCCTATATTGCTTTCCTTAACTCTTTGAGAATACCATAACGTATATCTTCATTTTATTATGGCTATCTTTAGACGATTTTGTTCATATTAGGATGGTATTTTGGAAGTCAGAGGGGTGTTTGTATGAGGAGGAGGCTGTTTGAGTGTGATTGCGTCCCTGTATGTGATATCCCATTCAAGATGTTTCCATAATGATTGACAGAACCAGCTTTTGGTCATTCTGTGTGTGTATATCTGTGTGTGTGTGTATTTACCTATTTGTAGTATACAGGAGTTGAGCTTTTTAGGCTCGTATTGTCCCGCTTCCTGAGTTACAATTATCTAACTTTGCCTTAAAAATATGAATGTTTTTGGCACACACCCTTCCTCTTCCAACTGATTCCATTTACTTATACTTCTGCAAGGGAAACTATACTTTCTCACATCTCCTTTACATCTTCCTTTCATTAGCTTATATCTATGGCCCCTACTTCTACCATTATCTTTCACAATATAATTGTGTGTGTGCGCGTGCACGGGAGTGTGGGGGTTGGGGGGGGGGGGGGGGGCTGATATGTGTTTGACTGGGTTTGTTTTTATTTGTGTGTTATTAGTAATAGTCTTGTTTTAATTATTTGTATCATTATTATCATTATTATTATTATTGTTATTATTAATATATTTATTAGTATTATATATATATATATTTATTTTTTATTTTTTATTATCATCATTAATATTGTC
This sequence comes from Paralithodes platypus, assembly GCA_032716605.1. Lineage (NCBI taxonomy): Eukaryota > Metazoa > Arthropoda > Malacostraca > Decapoda > Lithodidae > Paralithodes > Paralithodes platypus. Next base: position 21,807,288 of record CM064555.1, on the reverse strand, counting down.
CCCAGGTATGGTGTGTGCCTACCAGACTGACTTCTTGCATATCAACGGCTTCAACCCCAACAGGTCGGCCTGGGGGGGCGAAGACCTAGACTTTCTCAAGGAAACCCAGAAATTAGGTTACAAAGTTGTCAGGTAGGCCTACAGTACAAAATAAATCAATTATAATACAGAATAGCCATGTTAAAAGTAAATTAGGATACAAAATTGTCAGGTAAAAAATAAAAACAAATAAAGTAAATTAGGATACAAAATAGTCATGTTAAAAAAGTAAATTATAATACAAAATAGTCATGTTAAAAGTAAATTATAATACAAAATAGTCATGTTAAAAGTAAATTAGGATACAAAATAGTCATGTTAAAAGTAAATTAGGATACAAAATAGTCATGTTAAAAGTAAATTAGGATACAAAATAGTCATGTTAAAAGTAAATTAGGATACAAAATAGTCATGTTAAAAGTAAATTAAGATACAAAATAGTCAGTTAAAAGTAAATTAGGATACAAAATAGTCAGGTACAGTAAAACATAAGTCAATTAGAATATAAAATAGTCATGTTAACAATATATTAGGATGCAAAGTAGTCAGCTACATTAAAATATTATAAGTAAATTAGGATACAAAATGGTCATGTAAAAAGTTAAAGTAAACAAGGATACTTAATTGTCAGGTAACAGGTAAAAGTAAACTAGGGTACAACGAGGCTAAACGTGAGGGAGAAGGGCGTTCAAAATTTGTTTTCCCTTAACCCCTTCTGTTCCGGCGACGTCTTTCTAATATTATCCTAGCTATATTTAAACGATTTTGTGCAGCTTGAGAAGAATGCGTGGTAGTAAAAAGGGTTAATCTATATTTTATTAATTTCACCACAACACCAAACACCCCCAATGAAATTAATTAAAGTATATATGATCTCTGATTCGAACCCGGGTTATCACACACAGATTTTTGCCACCTTAACCATTACACCACCAGGACGGTTAAAGGTTTATGCACACGCCTATGACTTATTATCCATTCTCGAATACTGGATATTACTCTAATCATGTTCATACTCCCAACTGCGCTATGGTAGGCCTAATGTTTAAGTGAGAGGAAGGAATATTCATGGGGCACAGATCATATAGACCGGCCTCGCTACAAAATATCCCTGAACCTACTGATAATCTATATTTTATTAGTAAAAGGGTTAAGTGAGATAGTTTGAAGCCTGTTAATTGTTGGAGGCACTTTTTTAACATAATAAAATTGTCTAATAGCTAGAATATACTGTAGTTACAAAGACGTCGTCAGTACAGAAGGGGTTAAAATCGTCTAATAATTGCCAGATTTATAAAATGCGCATCTTCAACTACTGAAAGTATGAAGAAGGATAACTTATCCTTGAACTATATATATATATATATATATTTCTGTATTGTTTGCAAGCAGCTAATCTGATCTGGGTAAGCTATTGGATGTATTACTGTATTTGTATTATTATTATGATGATTATTATAATTAGTAGTATTTATTTATTTTATAGAAAGAGGTTGAAAGTATATATAGATCAAAGGAGAGCTATCAAGTTTGAACAAAATAATAAAATATCGTGTGACCTATTTTGCATGTTCTCGGAGTAGCCTCATTATGCGTGAAAGAATGTTGTGTAATTAAGATTAGGCTAAATATATATTAGACTAGCATGAAAACTTAAATAATATATATATATACGTCGCTGGTATAGGCAGGGTTAAGGTGCTATAGTCCGTTCATTCTAGGTTGGGCAGAAATTGTAACGTCTAACCTCTGTAACTCCAAAAGGGCTAGAGCAAATGAGCTGTTATTCCCTACCCAAGTCTTCCTATTTGGCAGAAATATTAACTCAATTACTCTAGTCCTTTTTGAGTTATGAGAGGTTAGGGGTTACTATATCTAGCCAACCTAGAATGAACGGACTATAGTGGCTGTTTATTTGATCTATTAATTCATTAATTTCTTAGTTTCTTCGCTAGACCTCCAAGCTTAGAAAAACACCCTCTAGACCCTCCTTCAAGATAAATTTGTACATTTTTCGATAGCAAAATTTCCCAGCTGAAGGCCGGTTCCTCACAAAATTACAGGTTCGCTTTCGCTCACCAGGAAAAAATCGAGAGGTGAATGACACTAAAGGTCTAAAATTTACAACAAAATGGGGCGAAAGGTATTAAAATTGCCAAACTAATGGGCCGAACGTCATAAATTCTGAAAACTAATGGGGCTGATACTCACCATACTTATTCCTTCTCCCTTATTAGATCGCTGGACTACGGGCTCTTCCACCGCTACCACACCAAGGACTGCTCTGTCGTCGGTAACAAGCAGACCAAGGCTTGTATATTGGTGGGTAGATGAGGACGTTATCTCTCTCTCTCTCTCTCTCTCAAATACATATGTGTATGAAAAGGGTATTTAAAGTGTCCATAATAATCCACCTATTTTAAGGGGACTGGTTATTTTTGGGGGGGTCTATTTATTTATATATTAATTTATGTTTTAGTTTCCTCCCTAGACCTCCATCAAGCTTTTAAAAATCATCCATTAGATCCCCCTTCGAGACTAATTTGCACATTATTCCATAGAAAAATGTCATGGCCACAATTACAGGCTTGTTATCACTCGCCAGGAAATAAATCGACACCTAAGGGGCACGAAAGGTCTTAATTTTGACCAAAAAAAATGGGGTGAAAGGTCTTAAAATCGCAAAACTAATGGGGCGAAGTTCTTAAAATCTGAAAACTAATGGGACTAAACATGAGGGAGAAGGGGGACCATAAAAACGGCCCATCTCTCCTTAATGAAGACAATCAACAATGCCAGACAGCAACACGTTTCTATTGACACTCAGATCCTCCCTTGATTCTATTCTGGTCCTGATGGGCAGTCTATGTGTGTGTGTGTGTGTCTTTCTCTCACTCACTATCACTCTGTCTCTCACTCACTCACTCTCTCTCCTTCACTCTCACTCTCTCTCTCTCTCTCTCTCTAAGGCCCTCGAACCGTGTCTTCTGTTGGCAGGTCCTCATTAGGTGTATTGGTATGTTGACTCCAGAGATAAACTCACACGGAGAGAGAGAGAGTGTGTGTTTGTGTGTGTGTGTGTTCATCATATATACTGGAGTGACATCTTTACTCCTTTGATACATAGTCGTTCACACACTCTCTCTTGTCATTAGTATGTGTGTGTGTGTGTGTGTTCGCTCTGTTCATTGTCCACATATATTGATGCCTTTGCACCCTCATACATGTTTTTCACTGCTTTTAGCAACTTGCCATCTACTCCTTATATTCTCAGTTCTTTCCACAGACCTTCTCCATCAACTCTGTCATAGGCCTTCTCCAAGTCCATAAAGGCAGCATACAACTTTTGTCCCTTCTCCAGATATTTCTCCACAACATATTTCAAGGCAAAAATCTGGTCTACACATCCTCTTCCCTTCCTAAACCCACCCTGCTCGTCACCTACCCATTTCTCCGTTCTCGCTCTCTCAATCACTACCCTACTGTACATCTTCCCTACTACGCTTATAAGACATATCCCCCGGTGATTACCACACACACCTCTGGGATCTGGGGCGTAATTTTTAGCTTGACGGGGGCTCTGAGGGAAATTTTTTACCATGCAGGGGTTCAGATCAGCAATCAGTAATCCCATACCTTTCCCCCAGGTCAAAGCCATGCACGAGGCCTCCAGTCTAATCTTCGGGTTGTGGCACATCCGGGACCAGGTCAACACCACCGCCCTCTGTACCATTATAAAGGAGATGCAGGAGCGGCGGAAGGGGGCGGGCCGCGGCAAGGGCAAGACGCGGGCGGAATGGAGGGAGGAGTGGAAGAAGAGGCGGAACAGGGTAAAAAGGTCAATAGGCGAGTCAATGGGCGGGTCAATTGGCAGGTCAGTGGACGGGGCGTCGGGGGAATCGAAGGGCGGGTCGACGGACGGGTTCTGGCGTAATCCGTTCTACCTGCAGACGGCGCTGGTGTCCATGGTGTATCTGTATGGGATGTTGCTGATCTTCTTCTGCCAGGACCGACTCCGGAAGAACTGCTGAGGAAGGGGAAATGGTGGGGGGGTTATTCCTGGCCCTCCTTCTCCCTTGTGGTTACCCCCATTACTTATCTGTACAGGGTGTTGCTCGTCTTCTGCCAGGGCCGACTCTGGAAGAAGTGCTGATGAAAGCCTCGTTCACACATAAGACTTAGTCAACACGTCCTTGGCCGACTTTACACATTTTTGGGTCGTGACCAAGCTTAGGTGTGTTGGTTACTTTGTAAATAGGCATGTAAAGTAATTGACCACTTGCGAGTTTTAAAATACCATAACTAATGGGACTAAACATGAGGGAGTAGGGAGTCCAGAAAAAAAACCTTAAGTGATAAATTAATAATCAGGTTAATTAAAAGATCTTTGATTTGATTGTTAATATTTATACAGTTTAGTGTTTTACTGTAAGCTTAGTTAGGAGGGTCTGTTTTATATATTTATGTATTTATTTTGTTATATTTAATTTAGTGAGTAACTGTAAGCTAATTAAAATGTAAAACTTGCAAACTAAACAAACCAAAATTGGGACAAGGACAATATAAAGTCAAATTAAATTATCAAAATCGCTATGTGGAAACAACGTTTACTAAAATGAAAATTATTAAATAAAAGAACACAATCCACCACATAGGGTGTACATCACTACATGAGCAAGTTAATCTGTTTCCCAAGCAAACCAATCGCACATATAACAACGCACTATCGTCACGTTAAAGGAAGTAGTCAAGTTTGGGAAGTCCGGGACGTTCTGGCAAATTTTACTAAACTCTGCATGAATAAAGAAACTACATGTTAAATGTCAAAATATTATTTAAAATCAAATTTGCAACATGACAAGACATTAACAATAGTAAAAAATACAAATATTGATAAGATATCTATACTATTACAAAATAATATATAAAATACAGTACAGCACTCACTAACGATAGTGCTATCGGGTAGGTACCTGTAAGCATAGCATGCCTCAAGTGACCCCTATCAATAACTACCCTACAAATAACCTACATTTATAGCACAAATAAACTAAGGAAATCGCAAAAGTAAGCAATTGATACTATCGACAATGAATACATATAATATAAAGAGAAATAATTGCAAAATATGAAGTAACAACAGATTTAAACAAAGAGTACTCTTTTAACAAGAACAATAAATTTAAAAAATCATCAATATTAACCCTTAATTAGCGGCGAGCAACATAAGTCTTAATAATAATAATAATAATAGAAAAAGAAAAAGATAAACAATAAATACAGACAAAAAGTAAGCAGAGGTTATACAAGAAACTTCAAGTTAAAAATGCTTGATTAAAATTATTGATGTCAAATTTTAGAATACAGTCACAATAATTGACCCTAAAAAGATTAAATTTATGGAACAATTTACTTGCCTCAAAACCTCTGTCCACTAAGAGTCTGTATAGTAACCTAGCTCTAGCCCAAAAGTCATCTACTTTAGTGCAGATTTTACAAAATCTTATTAATTGGGAATAAAAACAATTATAAGTGATTTTACTATCGATATTACTACTAGGGAAAGGAAAGTTTATTACGTTAAAATTAAAATCATCAACTTTGTGATATACTTTAAGTATGCACTGTTCATTAACAATCTCTATATTTATATCAAGAAAATTTTCAACTTTATAATTTACGTTACATTGTGTGAGGGGAATAGAATTAGGGTAAATAAGTTTAGCAACTTGATTAAAATTTAACAAATTGCAAACAAGAATATCATCAATATATCTACTATTATTACTTAACAGTTTAGCAAGTGCTAATTTTTCTGGAATTTTATTTTTCTTGCTACTGTCAACTAAGTCTTTTATATATTTAAATTCTAAAGCAAGCAAGAATAAGTCTGCAATTAAAGGGCTAGCATTTCCACCCATAGGAATTCCTAATATTTGCTTGAAAATGTACGGCCCGAATCTAACATAAGTATTGAAAAGGAGGAATTTAAGGGCATCTTTAAGTTTAGTTCTATCAAAATATACAGAACTAGTGGGAGTAGAGCTAAGTGATGCATTATTAAAATATGTATAAACATTTATGAAATAATTACCATTCCTAACGAACCTGTCAAAGTGCAAATCTATAATAAAGCAAAGCTCTGAATAGGAGGGTCTTTTATTTATTTATGTAGTTATTTTGTTATATTTTATTTTTCGTTAGATTAACCATTTCAGTACAGGTGAATACATTCTTCCTTGTATTCTGTATATCATTCATTAAGCGATTTTTAGAAGCTTAGGAAGGACATGTAGAAAGCTAAGAGGTATCCTATAATTCCCTTAACTCTTTGACTATCGCAGATCCTTGCTACTAAACGCGAGTCAAATCGTCTAATGGTAGCCAGAGTGAAGTATATATAAATGTCCCCCCCGGTACTGAAGGGGTTAACCCATTGACGATTTTATCCAGCTTAGGAAGGATCTGCGTTTGTTGTTGTTGCGTTTTGTTCAAAGGATTCATTCATATTTTCACCAACCCACCAATTAACTTGCAAATAAACCTAATTAATGAAACTAATGAATATATGTGTATGTATTTGATTAGTTCTTTTGCATTTATCTTGTGTCGTCCCAGTTTTGTTTTTTTTATTTTGCAAGTTTTACATTATAATTCCAATTATCAGTCTTCGAACTATCTCACTTAACCCTTATTACTACCACAGATCCTTCTTAAACTGCACAATATCGCCTGAATATAGCTAGCATAAACTTAAGAAGACGTCGCTGGTACAAAAGGAATTAATTAACTTGGGTATGAGGCCAATAAATCTGATTTTTATAACAATACTATAATTAATTGTCCTCAATAATAATAATAATAATAATAATGACTTAATTCCTTGAACGTGACGATAGTGGGTTGTTATGTGTGCGATTAGTTTGCTTGGGAAACTTGCTCATGTAGTAATGTACACCCTATGTGGTGGATTGTGTTCTATTATTTCATAAATTTGATTTTAGTAAGCGTTATTTCCACATAGCGATTTTGATGTTATTTTACCTTTATCTTGTATCGTCCCAGTTTTGGTTTGTTTAGTTTGCAAGTTTTACATTTTAATAATAATAATAAATACCATCTCTCTCTCTCTCCAGTGAGTTGAAGAAAGAGCTAAAGAGGTTGATTTTATGTGGAAACTTTCTTTTAAAATATGCTCTATGTGGAAAAAATATCTCGCTAAAGTTAGAAATTAGATTAGTTTCAAAACGAGATATAAAAGTTTTTCATATTTTGTGAGGGCAATTTAGTTGTGTACAGTGGCGCTAATAAGTCATGTCTCGGCTATCATTACGTTTGGCTCGCTCTGTGCTGTAATAATGTCTGTCAGATGTTGAATAGGGTGGGTAAGTGTAGGAACATGGTTGTATATCACTCAAAAAGAAGAAATCATGTGTAAATATTGCCGATACCAATTATTGATCAAAACATAATTGGTGCCGAGACATCACTTATTAGGCCGACTGTACAGTGTGGATATATAAACTTGTACTGTAATTATTATTTTTATTTATTTTTTCATACATTTTTATTCATTTATCTTTTTTTATTTTTCATTATATTTATTTAGTATTATTTCTTTAATTTTCTATAAGTATTCCCTTGGTATGGAATGCAAGGTTTCTTATGTATTAAAGCTTATTGTTATTATCTAGTTAATTAATTAAAAGTTTGTTTAACCAGACCACGGAGTCTAGAACAAGACTCTCACAGGGCTATATAGTAACTTAGAACTGGTATTAAGGGGTAGTACTCACTTTTTCTGGACCCCCTTCTCCCTCATGTTTAGCATATTAGTTTTGAGGTTTTAAGACTTTCGTTCAATTAGTTTGGCAATTTTGAGACCTTTCGCCTCAGTTTTTTAATCAATATTAAGACCTTTCGTGCCTTTTAGGTCGCAATTTTTTCTGGCACTTCGGCCGGGGCTTGATGGAGGCCTAGCGAGGAAACTCAAAAACAAATAAATATATAGACCAAAAACCAAGCACTACCCCCTTAAGGTTATGTGAACAATGTATCGTACTCTTACAAACTAGGGTGTGTATGGCAAGTCAGGAGTGTACAGTGGCAATAATAAGTCATGTCTCGGGTGACATTACATTTGGCTCGCTCTGTGCTGTATTAATGTCTGTCAGATGTTGAATAAGGTGGTTAAGTATAGGAACATGTTTGTATATCTCACTCTAAATGAATAAATTAAGTTTTAGATATTCCTGATACCAATTATTGATCAAAACATACTTGGTGCCGAGACATCACTTATTAGCGCCACTGCACAGTCACTAAGCGGACCTCCTCGTAACGGTGTATTGTCAGCAGCTGTGGCAAATGCTTAAGCAGAACTGGATCTAGAAAATCACTTAAGCTATCAGCCCAAGTGGAGTACTTCCCTTGGTCTCGTGGTGAGAGTGTTCGCCTCGTAAGCGTGGTGACCGGGTTCGAGCTGTGGGCCAGCTTGGTGGTAGCCTCGCAAAAACATTTTTAAACTTCTAACGAAGTTTAGGTGTACCCTTTGAGTACCAGCGACATGTGTTATATTTTATTCTAGCTATATTTAGATGATATTATGCAGCTTATGAAGGATCTGTGGTAGTTAAATGGGTTGGTTGAGAGAGTTTGAAGTCTTATTATTGCTAGAGGTACTTCCTAAGCTGAATATAATCGTGTAATAGTTGCCAGAATATGATGGAAAGGACATCCCGGGTTAAATTGTAAATAGGGATGTAAAGTAATTTTTAACTAGGCAAAAATGTTATGGTGCCATTTCGAGGTTTCTTCATCGGGTCCCCCCTAACGGACCCCCTCGTATCAGGCCCCCATTTAGCGGACTCCCGGTAGGACACACAGCATCTCAAACAGCAGGTGGGCCCCGGTCAAGGCTGTGGTCCCCTCGTGGTCATACGGCGGGGACACCTGCGGGATAAATAGGGGTGTTAAGGGGAGGTATGTCCTTTCTCTAGTCTCCCTATTCACTCATGCTTAACCCCATTAATTTGGGGATTTTAATATGTTCGCCCCATTAGTTTGTTGATTTTATGACCTTTCACCCCATTTTTTTGCCAATATTAAGCCCTTTTGTGCCATTAGGTGTTTACTCAACGATATTGTCTTTAGTTTACCCTCAGGACTTTATCTTTTATCTTGCTCATTTCTGTACTTATCTTCCTCAACCTGAATCAGTTCACTATTCATCATGTGCTGACCATCCCACTTAGTTAAGTTTTTCTTATCATTCAATGTTTACCACTTGATTTATATTTGTATTATATTTTTACGGATCAACTACCTCAAATAAGTTTCCATATTACTCACCTCACATACTTGACCCATGTACTCATATATTATATATATATATATATATATATGTACAAATATATACAGTATATACTGTATATATATATAAAAAAAAAAAAAAAAAAAAAATATATATATATATATACAGTATATATATATATATATATATATAAATTTAAAGACAAGTGCTCCACATAAAGTGCGATTCCGGTCTCGCGTCCTAATGGCAGCCCTGTTCAGAGCTGCCTCACTTGTTTGTTTTATATATTCAAGATCAGACCGTAAGGTCTGATCTGACGTCTTTCTTGGTCTGCCCCTTGGACTTGTATCTTTCACCCAACTTAGCTCATCCATCCTCTCGACATGTCCAAACCATCCAAGCCTACTAGAACACATCTCATCACTGATACTCTTATCTAACCATCTCTCTCCGTTACTTCTGCTAATATGTTTGTGTAGAATGACTGACCTCGACCAGATCACAGCCGACGAGGTTGACGCCCTTGCAGCCCCTGATGATCTCCAGGGCCTGTATGGTGGTCAGGCCGCCTATCTCCGGGGTCCCTGGGGGCAAGAGGGGTTATTTTTAGGATTCGGGAGGACCTCAATATGCCCCAATGAACTTCTGGTTTTACATTTGGAATCCCATTACGCCATCAGACAGTACACTAGGACCATACGGCTGGGAAAGTGTAGATAGCAGAGAAGGGGTATTGTAGATAGAGGAAGCTGTTGGAATGGCCTTGTTGTGTGTGTTATTTGTCTGTATACGTCGTCGAGGTGTCCCCCGACTGGGTGCGAACATGATATACATGCTAGGACGTACTACTACACCCACTAAATGCCTGCTTTGGCTGGGATCAAACCCAGGTCAAGCAGATTCACACTCGAGCGTGCTCTCCACTCGACCGCCGCGGCTCTGTCACTGGTATCTGTATGGTTGTCTATCTCCAGGGTCCCTGGGAGCAAGAAGGGTTATTTTTAGGATTTGGGAGGGCCTCAATATGCCGCAATAACTCTCTGGTCGCTGGTATCTGTAATGAGGTGCGCCTGTTTTGTCAAAGCCAAAAGTCAAATTGTTTTATTAGCCAAGAAGGATTGTGTTGAAGTACAAAATAGATAATATAAATAAAATAAAATAAATATTAATTCACCAACCCACCAATTAACTTACAAATAAACTAAGTTAATTAAATCAATTAAACTAATAAATAAACATAATAGTAATAATAATAAAACTAAACTGACCGGTGCCGGGACAGAAGCTGGGATCAATGGCATCAATATCGAAGGAGAGGTAGACGGGCCCCTCCCCCATCTGTGCCCTGACCTCCTCCATCAGGGGCGCCAGGGACCGGTACCAGCACTCCTCCGCCCCCACCACTCGGAAACCCTACAGGAACATAAATACCATGTGAGGAGCACTTTAAGACATTGTTTAGCATATACAGAGTGATACCAGCACTCCTCCGCCCCCACCACTCGGAAGCCCTACAGGAACATGAATACCATGTGAGGAAGAGCAAGCTAAAACCAGGCCAAACAGACGAGAGACCCCCAAAACACACTGGTTGATGATTGATGTAGGCGTTGTTAAGGGGATGGGGGGGGGGGGGGGGGGGATGGTGGCGCTCTGATGACTTCATTATGGCGGGGAAGGGGGGAATTAATTGAGAGAGAGGGAGAGAGAAGTGGTGGAAGAGGTATCGTTATTTGATTCCTTGTGATTTATAGACAAAGAGAAAGTGGTAGAAGAATTAAGTGATAAACAAATTGATACAAAATTGTTCTTGAGAGAGAGAGAGAGAAAAAAAGTTATACAAATCGTTCTTGAGAGAGAGAGAGAGAGAGAACCTGTATGCAAGAGACTAGTGAGAACAGGAAATTAACGAGAAGGGTTACGAAGATAATAGTGTTGTTGCACGGAAAATTAAATGGTTCAGGGCGGAAATTAAAGTACTGCAGTTTAGAATAAAACATGGATAACAGGTGTTAATATAACAGATTTTACATAGATTTACATATACACATTGACCACACATACCTTACGATCCCAACTAGGTGGTCAGGACTTTAATTAGAGTAGAGATAGCTAACCTGTGAGTAAGGGAAAGTGGAAGGAAAGGATAGCAAAGAAGACGAAGAAGAGAAAGAGAGAGAAGTGGATATACAGTACTGTATATGTAGGGAATGACAACAGTAATGTGTATTAGGATTAGTATAATTTTTAACCCTTTCAAGATCCGATAATGCACTGCTTTTCTGGTATCGGCTATTATTAGAAGATTTTATTCAGATTTGGAAGGGTATATGGAAGTCAGAGTTAATTGAGATAGTCTTTACCGATATAATTCCTAAGATCCTTCCTAAAATGTAGAAAATCGTCCAATGATAGACAGAATAAACTCAAAATGCGTTGTAGTCTCGGGTTAACGTACAGTAGCGGTTATTAATGCCGATATATATATTTTCGAAAATTATAAAAACTTAAAACCTAAACTTCACTTCTTAGAATCTTACATTTTACCTATTAAGTCTTTGCTTATCATATAATCTAAATTTCATAACTCAATTTTTTTCAACAATTTAACTTCCAAAACGCTATGCAACCCAACTCTCCAGAACACCACTTAACCTTAATTAAATGGCACTTTTTCTGACACCGAATAATATTAACTTTTTCTAACATGACTTTTGACCCCCAGTTTGCATACATTACACAAATTCCGCTCTCTAACATTTAATTTCCACGACTCCACGTTCAAACAGTTAACATGCAAAACTCCACTTAAAGAATATGACTTTCAAGATTACTATTTTCTATTGAGTCCTGGTATTTTGCAAGGTATATAGACTAGCAAACTTATTCTCCGTTTAAGGGGAGATGGTTCACTTTTTGGTCGATTTTTGTTCATGTATTCATTATTTGTCTAGTGCCCTCCCTATACCTCCATCAAACTAAATAAACATCCATTAAATACCCCTTCTAGATTAATTTGTTCATTTTTCGGTAGACAAAATTCCCAGCCTAGGGCCGGTTCTTCTCAAATTACAGGCTCACTATCGTTCTCCAGGAAAAAAAAATCAACACTTAAATAGCACGAAAGGTTTTAACATTGACCAAAAAATGGGGCGAAAGGTCTTAAAATCGACAAACTAATGGGGCAAACTCCTTAAAATCTGAAAACTAATGATGCTAAACCTAAGGGATTAAGGGGGCCTAGAAAAACCACCCATCTCCCCTCAACTCACAAGACTCCTGCCGATGTTGCAGTCGTTTTCGGAGAGCGCGGTGCCCCTGAGACCGATTTGTATGACGCGGGAGCAGTCCAGGAGGCCCTCGTCGTAGGCTCTCTTGAAGGGCGTGCCGTGACCGATCCTGCTGCCCAGTATCTCGTCCTGCAGGTCTGGGTGGGCGTCGACGTGAATCAGTCCGACGGGGCCGTGTTTTTCCTGAAGGGGGTAGGCTACAGTATTTTATTTGTATTTGCACAGATCCTTTTTAAGCTTCACAAAATCGTCTAAATATAGCTAGAGTACAGTTAAAAATACGTTGCCGGTATGGGAAGGATTGTTTTACCTTGATGGCCTGCAGGATGGGGTAGGAGATGGTGTGGTCGCCCCCCATGGTCAGAGGGACGCACCCGTTGCTTACGATGTCCCGGTACTGGTTCCTGATGTGGCGACACGCTTCGGGGAGACTGCCAACGATATTAAAATTTTAAACTTGCAAAACAAACAGACCAAAACTGGGACGGCACATTATAAAGACAAAAAAACTTATCAAAATCACTAGGGGAGGTGTGGCGGAGTGGTCTTGCCACTGGACTGGTAATCCAATGGACCCGGGTTCGAATCCCAATATGTCAATGGGAAGATATTATTGGGATGAAATTTGTGCTGTACCTAGTATCAGTGCATTACCACAGCACACCGAAATGCCAAAAAAATGCCCTCATTGTTCCCTGATTATCTCCTTCAGACATATTATGTTCCAGTAAGTCCACGGAGGCGGGAGCCCGGTATCATTGCCACTGCACCACACAGCTGTCAAAACCACACTGCTGGCCGTTAGAATTGTCGGAGGAACCTGGGGTTGCCACCAACCGACAGATCTTTATCTAACTTACCGGACTTACTGAGCTCCATATGACGCTAGAGCGTCATATGGACTTATTGGAGAGGTATGTAGATAAGTCCATATGACGCGATCGCGTCATATGAGTTTTTGGTCATAAGTTCCATATGACGCTATCGCGTCATATGAGTCGCAAGGAGTTAAATAGCATTGTATGAATATTCCCATATTCAAAAATATGCCTAGTGAGTTAATTGCTCAATAGGTGGTGTTCTGAGTGAGGGTCCGAGTGTAGGGGATGAGACTGAAGTGCAGAGGCGAGGTGGCTTCAGAGATGGAGTTGCTTCGAGCCGTGAAGCTTCGCATGTCTCACTCCCTAGACTGGAGCAAGACCTCACGGGCCTCACCGTGTTCAGCGGTAGAGTGTAAAGGCTATCAGCCTATGCCCGAGAGGGAGTAGTTGGAATATAGAAAAAAAAAAAAAAAAAATGCTAAGGAATGCCCCGGTATCATTAGTTTAATAGATTTGTTATTTTTTTTTTAAATATAGGCCTATACGTAATTGATTTAATTATTAAAACTAGTTCAGCGAACTAATATCACTAGCCGTATGTAGCCTACGAGGTGCTCTGGGACACATCTCGGTTACACAAAATTAACTCGCATCCCGACATGGCTAACCAACAAGGCTTACCAACCAAACCGATATTAACGCAACAAACGTGCAGGAATCTCTAGCAACATCATTATGGATGGGGCTGGTAGCCCACAGGCGCGGCGACGTGCTTGAGTGGCCCCTGAACACCAACATCATTAAGCAACCCTAATAGGTCGCGATTGTAACCCATCCGCAAGCTAACCCGTGGACAAGTTATGTAATTGAAGTTCAATTTGATCAACCGAAGCTTCACCTTAAGCACGTGCGCTATAATATTACCCATGTAATCAAGATGGGAACAATGCAATTTACCATCAGCTGGATAAAAAACATAATTACGATAACACACACAACAAAGCCACTCCAACAACTAAAGTTACAACACCCCTTCTCCCCTATCAATACTCTTCCACAGTCGAAAAGAAAATATAAGGTGCCGTTACATAGGACTTCGCATTGCAAACTCCCACGTGTCCCGTCCATTGGTATTGGTAAGGTTGGCAATCCTCGCGCGAGTTCAGTGAGTCTGCGGAGTGTTTGTGTTGTGCCCATAATTTTGGATTTAAACGGGTATTCTACCTTATCTGGAACCTTCTCCGTGGATCAACAGCTTCGGTAAGTATCGTGGGTAGCGGTGGAGGTATTGTGGTTGTGATGGGGTTGACAGCTGTCATTGATGCATTGTCTACCTGTCGGACCCTGGCAACAGGGCCTTTCTTGAACGGCATCTTTTGTGTGTTAGGTTATACATCTTATTTCCTTGTGTTTTATATATTTCACGGGTTCTAGTAATTAATATAAATATAAATTTACTATTATTGGTGTTGCCGTATTTATGAGCCGTCCCATTTGGGTTGCAGAGAATAAACTACATCCCGACATGGCTAACCTGCATACCTACTAACCTAGGCTAACCAACCAAACCGAAATAAATGCAGCACACACACAACACGCACGTATCCGGTATCCCTGGAAACAATATTAAACCATATCGCGGATGTAGCCTATCCGCAAGCTAACGTGTAAAAAAGTTATGTAATAAAAGCTTAATTTGAACAACTGAAGTTTCTTTCGTTAAAATATGAGGTGCCGTTACATATGACTTCGCATTGCAAACTCCCACGTGTCCCGTCCATTGGTATTGGTAAGGTTGGCAATCCTCGCGCGAGTTCAGTGAGTCTGCGGAGTGTTTGTGTTGTGCCCATAATTTTGGATTTAAACGGGTATTCTACCGTATCTGGAACCTTCTCCGTGGATCAACAACTTCGGTAAGTATCGTGGGTAGTGTAGGAGTAGTGATGGAGGTGTTGTATGGCGTGAGAGCGATAATGGTGGTTGGTGTGATGGGGTTGACAGTGGTCAAGGGGGATATGCGTTGTTTACCTGTCGGACCCTGGCAACAGGGCCTTTCTTGAATGGCATCTTTTGTTTGTCTGGTTTAATTTATGTATTTCACGGGTTCTAGTAATTAAAATAAATATAAATTTACTACTATTAGTGTTAACCGTATTTATGAGCCGTCCCATTTGGGTTGCAGAGAATTAACCAAATCTCGACGAGGCTAACCTGCGTACCTACTAACCTAGGCTAACCAACGAAACCGAAATTAATGCAGCACACACAAACACACACACGTATCCCTGGAAACATTATTATAGCCTATTGCGAATGTAGAATATCCGCAAGCTAACATTTGAAAGACCAAAGCTTCATTGTTAATATGAAGCACGTGACTTAAAACTCCCTCGTGTCCCGTCAGTAAGGTTGGTAGCCTAATTCCTCGCGCAGGTTTGTGAGTCGGCGGAGTGCGTGTGTTGTGTCGATATATTTTGTTTTTTACGTTTTTTCTACCATATCTGGAACATTCTCCATGGACCAGCAGCCTTGGTAAGAATACCAGGTAAGGAGTGGAGGTGGAGGCATTATCTGGCGTGGTAGTGATAATATGAAGGTATATGCAGGGTGTAAAACGAGGCCGATTATCGTATGCTACTCAACTTCGCTTTACAATTAATGCTACCCATAACAGAAAATATTCGTTCGTTGAATTGACGGTTGATTAATCGATAGGTTAATCAATTTCTCAGATAATAAGATTATCTGAAAAGACTGATTAGGCCTAGTATTAACACAAAATAGCCTAGGCCTACACAAAATATATTTAGCCTAGGCCTGACTGACAGTTACAAAGTACGGTATTATTGCCATTTTGGTTCCACAGCCTGCAAGATGGCGCCATCATGGCAGCCAATTGTCTAAATGGCCACCATCCCACCTACAGTAGACCCATTATTCGATAAAATTGAAATCTGCATAGTTAGCCTAGGCGATCGCCATTCGTCCGCGCATTAATGCTACTGGATTCAGGAAAATAGTGCTACTCAACTCAAGAGTTATTTGCTTTGACACCCTGGGTATATGTAGGCTAGTGTGGTTGAGCTGTGGGGGAATGGTTGTGTGCTTGACGCAGATGTAGACCCAACCTTAGATTTTCGCCAGGTGGGTGTAAGATGCGGACGGAATGCTATTGTAACCAAGTTTAGCATTTTCTCACCTAGCCTATTTCGCATCACTTTCCTCGTCGTAACTTAGCTCGTAGGGGTGCATTTAACCCTTTCTGTACCGGCGACGTATTTTGTCTGTATTTGATTTAAGCTACATTTAGACGATTTTATGAAGCTTAGGAAGAATATAATTATGTTGGCTAAAAGGATGCATGGAGATAGTCAGTAGCCTATTAGTCACCTAAGCTGAATAAAATCGTCTACTAGTTGCCAGAATACAATTTAAAGGGCGTCAGAATGGTTAATTATCCTGTTAATTTTGATAATC
Source organism: Paralithodes platypus (assembly GCA_032716605.1). Taxonomy (NCBI): domain Eukaryota; kingdom Metazoa; phylum Arthropoda; class Malacostraca; order Decapoda; family Lithodidae; genus Paralithodes; species Paralithodes platypus. The sequence goes on along the minus strand of CM064555.1, from coordinate 21,790,348 downwards.
GTTAACATAGAGGGTATATATGTGTTCGCCAGTGTTGTAGAATAGCCTCGGTAGCATATATATATATATATATATATATATATATATATATATATATATATATATATATATATATACCGGTATATATATACCGGTATATATATACCGGTATATATATAATTGTTGTAGGCCTATGTGGTAAATAATCTTAAAATCCATTAAATACAAGGCATTTTTTTTTACATAAAGTTGATTAAAGACTAAAGTAATAATCTTAAAATCCATTAAATACATTGCATTTTATTATATAGGCCTATAAAGTTGATTAAAGGCTAATTATGCATGTTTTAACAGTGTTATTATATTGTATTGAAGGTACTGAACTGGTTACATTGCTAACTCGTAATTGTCTAAACAAATTATCAGCAACTAGGCTATAGGCCTACTTCCTTTGTGTATTATTTGTCACGCTCCTCCCAAAGGTATTGCTTTCATTAATGTTTTGGGGAGGTGTTTGGTGTTGGAGGGAAATTTATAAAAATAGATTAACCCATTGAGGACCGTGATGCATTTTGACAGTGTATTTTGGCCATGATTAGAACACCTTATAGCCTACAGCCTACGAAGGAACTGTTGGAATTCAAAGGGTCAAGACTAATTCTCAATTATCCCTCTTTAAGTTCCATAGCCTAGATCCTTTCTAATCTGAATAGAATCATCTAATAATCAGAAAGCCAAAAGGAATAGCCTAGCATCACCGTGTCTAAGGTACAATTATTTGCCTATAAATCGTCAATATTTAGATTAATAAAACAAGTGTATGGCCAACCAATATTGGTTCACTTCATGTCTGTCTTTTCCGCCTTTTCCGAGGGTTATAGCCTAGGCTAGTTATGAATTATAGCTGTACATAGCCTATAACGTATTGCATTAGCCATTAGGAATATATATATATATATATAGCCTAAAACTAACGAATTCGCAGTGCTAGGCAAATAGTTAGCTTACTAGGCTACTAATTTTTCACAAGTAGCCTAGGCCTATAGGCATTAAATTTTACCTAACCTCTCGAAAATACTTTACGTATTTGAAAATACGATCGGTTAAAATTATTCATTTCTGCATTGAATTATTGGGCCTAAAAACAAATAATTTTATAACACATCTAGGCCTAATGCTCATAAAGTTATATACAATCATAAGATACTCACTGTGGGATTATCAACTTGATAAAGGGCAGAAGAATCAATTGCGAGGAACAGAGAACTGTAACATTGTTATTCAAACCAGTTACAATGTGGCTATGCATTAAGCCAGTAATGCAGGGGCCTGGGCCAGGCAGCTGGCTGGTGCGGCGGACAGTACAACCCAAGCAACCCCAGATAAAAATTAAAACCCCATTTGTTCATAGAGTTGCAAAGCGAATCTATGCAAAATTACTCAGTTTTAGCTTCACAAGCATCAACTCGTCACATTTGTATTTATATAATATGAAAAACTCAAAAGAATAAGCTGGTGATATAATACAATTTATATATGCGACATTTCCCCCCTCATGTCAGGGGGCCTCTACCCTCCCCTCAGTCCCTGTGCATTACAAAAAACACGTACCCACATTAATGTAACAATATAATATTATTATATTGATTTATTTGGACTAAAAGGGCACTTCGGTTTTGTACTGTAAAGTTAGCTGGATCCTTTATGATTATGTAGGTTAGGCTAGGGTTTGGGATTACGCTCGAAACAAATGAAAACAATATATATATAGGCTGAGAAACTATTATTAACTGACACACACACACTTTTAACTTTCAACTACCGGTAATACAAGAATATACCCTAAACTGGGGGATATTGAGCATTTTTAGGCAAGGTTATACCGTAGTTTTGGTTTTGGGATGATTGGTAAGGTACCGGTACTGTACTTTGAAAGCTTATAAACAAACGGTAAATCTGAATAGTTACAAGGACAATAAATAAGAGTGACAATGCACAATGTGTTTTAACCCCTTCTTGGGCTTCTTTACCGGCGACGCCTTTTCAATTTTCTAGCTACGTTATACGATTTTATGAAGTTTAGGAAGGACATATGGGGTCTGAAAGAATTCATTGAAATAGTCGGTAGCCTTTTAAATAGTAGACATCCTTCCTAAGCTGAATAAAGCCGTCTAATATCTGCCATAATTTAATGCCAAGGAAGTCACCGGTACAGAAAGGGTTAAGATAGGCTACACATTGCCTAGAATAGCCTAGTACAGTACTGGAGTCTGGTAGCCACTATAGCCAGATAAACATTTATGCTTAGAGCCCCAATATATACCAATACCTACTGTACTGTAAGCCTAGAGGTAGTTATTATATCTGTATGGTCGCTAAATACCTTCATTCACAGTAATCATTGCAAAACGTATCAAATATACGGATGCTGATTTTGCGGGGTTGCTTTTACCGTACAGAGTAGCTTCGATATTCCCCGTAGAGAGCTTTTTCCATAGGGTCAATACGGTAAATTATAGCAGTGATATTGAGTTAATAATCTGTTTGAACTGTAATACAAGCTGACCCATATTGCCCTGTCGTATGAAACAGTTGACCTATTGAAAATTCAATACCTAGTTCATTTATTAAGTAATTCCAAAACTGGCTTGCACTCACTCATACATGGTGAGCCAAACACCCCCTATGCCGGCCACGTTAAGGGGGAGGTATTAGCTTGATTACCGTACCGTACTTTGGTTGTTTGCGGGTTATTAGAATTTAATGTTCAAGAATGTTGGCATAGGCCTACTTATTGGAATCCAGTATTGTTAATTTACAATTTATTTTGCTAAAGCGTTATTTGCACATAGTGATCTTGATTAGTTCTTTTGTCTTTATAGGCCTATTGTGTCGTCCCTGTTTTGGTGTTTATTTTTCAAGTTTTACATTATAATTATTATATTTTTTTAAGAACTAGCTACTGTCTTGGAGGCGTAATAGTTAGAGTGTTTATAAATGTGTGATAACCCAGGTTTGAATCCCAGTGGATCACATAATTATGCTCTCATTAATTTCATTGGAGGTGATTGGTGTTGGGGTGAAATTAATAAAAACCAAGCTTTGACTCACTCATACAAGGTGATCCACACATCCCCTATATCGGCCACGTTAAGGGAGAGGTAGGGGTTGACGCTCGTTCCCTGGTTGTACGGGCGCATGGGGGACTCGCACCGCATCTGGCGGGGGCCGAACCTGGCGCCGCTACGGTTACTGGTGCCGGTGTCGAGAGGGACGCCCACAAAACACGCGTCTAGACCTGTGTGTGTGTGAGAGAGAGAGAGAGAGATGGATAGTTACCGGTAGTTAGATACAGTATATATAGATAGATAAAGAGAGAGATAAATGGATAGATACCGGTAGTTAGATATATATATATAGATAGACAGAGAGAGAGAGAGATAAATGGATAGATACCGGTAGTTAGATATATATAGATAGAGAGAGAGATAAATGGATAGATACCGGTAGTTAGATATATATAGATAGATACAGAGAGAGAGAGATAAATGGATATATACCGGTAGTTAGATATCTATAGATAGATACAGAGAGAGAGAGAGAGAGAGATAGATAGATAGATACCGGTAGTTAGATATCTATAGATAGATACAGAGAGATAGATACCGGTAGTTAGATATCTATAGATAGATAAAGAGAGAGAGAGAGAGAGAGATGGATAAATACCCGGTACCGGTAATTAGATATATATAGATAGATAAAGAGAGAGAGAGAGAGAGTACATATTATTATTACGGTAGCCTATAAGTCTTATTTTTATTATTATTATTATGATTACTACTATTATTATTTCTATATAATTAGAGATATGAGTGAGTTGGTTGCCGGTAGTAATAATTAATTAATCCATTTATTTATGAATAGCATTGTGCAAGTTCTTGTACATAACAAATGTAATTCAGTGTAAGAATATGCAGTTCAGTAAATCACCCATATTACATCATAACTATAGCCTACCCTGTTCCAAGTAGGTAGTTCAGAAATCGTGAACCCTAGTCCCTGTAACCCCCAAAAAGGCTAGAGAAAATGGGCTGTAAATGTCCACACTCATTCCTTGGCTGACCCTTCCCAAATGGTGGAAATATTAGCTCGATAACTCTAGTCGTGAGTTATAGAGGTACATTTTCAAGAGTTTAGGCCTACTTAGATGGAACAGAGCCTACGGTAGTTTAGTTTTTCTTTTCCTCTGCCTTACCTTCTGTGCCCTTCTGGATAGGTAACCTCATGAAGGATGCGATGCCCCCGGGTCTGGCCATCATGGTGGCAGTCACAGGTTGGTTCAGGGGTCGGGCCCCCTCATCCTGCTGGTGCGGGGGTGAGGTGTGCAGCCCCCGACGGCCACCCAAAGCCCCCCTCACCTCTCCCTGACCAGTACTTGTTCTCCCTTTACCTTCTGTGGTGTTGTCTCCCTGGTCTGTCATTCTTCCTACGTCTTGTCTCATTCTACCCTCACCATCCCTCATTCTCCCCTCACAATCCCTCATTCTACCCTCACCAACCCTCATTCTACCCTCACCATCCCTCATTCTACCCTCACCATCCCTCATTCTACCCTCACCATCCCTCATTCTCCCCTCACAATCCCTCATTCTACCCTCACCAACCCTCATTCTGCCCTCACCATCCCTCATTCTACCCTCACCATCCCTCATTCTACCCTCACCATCCCTCATTCTACCCTCACCATCCCTCATTCTACCCTCACCATCCCTCATTCTACCCTCACCATCCTTCATTCTACCCTCACCATCCCTCATTCTGCCCTCACCATCCCTCATTCTGCCCTCACCATCCCTCATTCTACCCTCACCATCCCTCATTCTACCCTCACCATTCCTCATTCTCCCCTCACCATGCGTCATTCTCCCCTCACTCTCGGTTTCCCCTCCCGTCAGACACCTTACTCCTGTGGTCGTCCCCCTGAGCGCCCCCATCTCCCCCGTCCGCAGTATCCGCAGACGGGACACCTCACGCAGAACTCGGAGCATCTTGGCTGAAAGGACAGGGCACGATTATTATTAGAAAGAGAGATGGTGTTATCTTGATCAGGGTCTAGAGAATATAGTCCCTTAACCCTTGGTCTTGATGGTGTAATGGTTAGAGCGTGTCAGTTCTGCAGGTGGTGTCTTGGGTTCGAATCTTGGGGGAATCACGTGTTTTCATTAATTTTATTTGGGTGGTTATTGGTGTTAAGAACGATGTTCGAAATAATTGGAAAGATATATGGTTTTGTTTGTTAATGGAAAGAGCGATGGATTTGCCTGCTAATGGAAAGAGATGGTTTTGTCTGCTATTGGAAAGAGAGATGTTTCTTTTTGTGCCATTGGAAAGGAATGGTTTTGTGTGCTATTGGAAAGACAGATGGTTTTGTGTGCCATTGGAAAGATATAATTATGGTTATAGCTTTAAATAAGGTAAGTTAGGTTGTAATAGAGATTCTATTATCCCATAACGGTATTGGAAGAAGAGAGAGTGAAAAGTGTGCTATATTAGTACACATAGTGATATTGGAAGCAGAGAGGAAATTGTCTTGTACCATATAGATAATATACAAGAATGATGTTGGGGAAAGAAATTGGTTTGCAACGCTGGAAGGAAAGAAAAACAGTAGGCTATGTAATATATAAGTTACCGATATATATATATATATATATATATATATATATATATATATATATATATATATATATATATATATATATATATATATATATATATTACTGTATATATACCGGTATATACGGTATACAATTGCGCGTGATGTACCATACAAAGTATTCCGTGACACACACACACACACACATACATACATACATACATACATACATACATACATACATACACACACACTGTATAGAAAGTTTTGTGTAAAAGGTGGACCAGATTAGAGAAGTTGGTTGGGGAAAAGTTTGGAGGAAATGTATTGTTGTTTAAAGTTTGGAGGCAATAATGTTGTGTTGGTTTTGTGGCCGGCCCAGCTCCTCAACGGTGGGGTGGTGGTTGCTGATGAGAGAGTTTGTGTTCACGGTCAGGTTCGAATCCAGCTTTATTTTGACCTGTGTTGAGATTTGTTTTATGGCTCGCTCTCTCTCGCTCTCTCTCTCGCTCTCGCTCTCGCTCTCGCTCTCTCTCTGGCTCTCTCTCTCTGGCTCTCTCTCTCTCGCTCTCTCTCTCGCTCTCTCTCTCGCTCTCTCTCTCGCTCGTTCTCTCTCTCTCTCTCGCTCTCGCTCTCTCTCTCTCTCTCTCGCTCTCTCTCTGGCTCTCTCGCTCGCTCGCTCTCGCTCGTTCTCTCTCTCTCTCTCGCTCTCTCTCTCCCTAGCTCTCTCTCTCTCGATAGATAGATAGATATATTACATTTATATATTTATTTATTTTGGACCGGTGCGGTATTAATTAATCCTTACCGGTATATTACAATGTCGGTATTTAGGATATGCCAAGTTAGGGTAGTTAAGGTGCTATAGATGTTATGAGTTTCCGGCTCTGACAATCATTAAATATCCTTAACTTCGCTATATAAATTAAACTAGTAAATAGAATCACACATACCATTTTCACTGCCACAAAACCTTACTAAGCTGATTATAATTGTCTAATGATAGCTACCACATACTATGAAGAAAGCGTCCTTGTTTATTGAAAGGGTTAATATATATTATGTTCCGTATACACTGCTAGTGAAAATATAAGAACAATTAATGCATTAAATTCTCAAAGAACATTCTCCGCTGTTCTTGTTGCTGTAACCTTTTTATGTGATCGTATAAGTAATTATAAGATGGCTGTCTATAGCTTATACCGGTACTGTACCGTACATTCTTCGCTGTTCTTGTAGCTGTAACCTTCTTATGTGACCTATAAGTACCGTACTGAAAAGATGTTTCATGTCTATGCACCGGTACATCATCGGCTGTTCTTGTTGCTATAGCCTTCAAGTACCGTACATTCTCGGCTGTTCTTGTTGCTATAGCCTTCAAGTACCGTACATTCTTGTTGCTATAGCCTTCATGTACCGTACATTCTTGTTGCTATAGCCTTCAAGTACCGTACATTCTTGTTGCCATAGCCTTCAAGTACCATACATTCTTGTTGCTATAGCCTTCATGTACCGTACATTCTTGTTGCTATAGCCTTCAAGTACCATACATTCTTGTTGCTATAGCCTTCAAGTACCGTACATTCTTGTTGCTATAGCCTTCAAGTACCATACATTCTTGTTGCTATAGCCTTCATGTACCGTACATTCTTGTTGCTATAGCCTTCAAGTACCGTACATTCTTGTTGCTATAGCCTTCAAGTACCGTACATTCTTGTTGCTATAGCCTTCAAGTACCGTACATTCTTGTTGCTATAACCTTCAAGTACCGTACATTCTTGTTGCTATAACCTTCAAGTACCGTACATTCTTGTTGCTATAGCCTTCAAGTACCGTACATTCTTGTTGCTATAGCCTTCAAGTACCGTACATTCTTGTTGCTATAACCTTCAAGTACCGTACATTCTTGTTGCTATAGCCTTCAAGTACCGTACATTCTTGTTGCTATAGCCTTCAAGTACCGTACATTCTTGTTGCTATAGCCTTCAAGTACCGTACATTCTTGTTGCTATAGCCTTCAAGTACCGTACATTCTTGTTGCTATAGCCTTCAAGTACCGTACATTCTTGTTGCTATAGCCTTCAAGTACCGTACATTCTTGTTGCTATAGCCTTCAAGTACCGTACATTCTTGTTGCTATAGCCTTCAAGTACCGTACATTCTTGTACGGTATAGCCTTCAAGTACCGTACATTCTTGTTGCTATAGCCTTTAAGTACCGTACATTCTTGTTGCTATAGCCTTCAAGTACCGTACATTCTTCTCTGTTCTTGTTGCTGTAACCTATTTATGTGACTTTGATCGTGTAAGTAATGATAAGATCTCTCATGTCTATATAGGCCTACTGGTACATTATCCGCTTTTCTTGTTGCTATATCCTACTTACGTCACCGTCTTACGTGTCTTATAAGTAATGATAAGAAGTATAGCGAGAGATGTAGTGTAGGGCATAAAGGTGTAAAAGAACAAATAGGGACGTAGGGAAGAAGGGGTCTGCCTCGTATGGGCCAATAGGTCTTCTGCAGATTTCCATTTTTCTTATGTTCTTATGTCTTTATACCAGTACATTCTCCGCTGTTCATGGGGAGGTTTTTAGTTTGTTCCCTACGTTTTCATCAAGCTTAAAATTACACCCCCTAGACCCCCTTTCAAGATAAATTTGTAAATTTTTCGGTAGAAAAATTTCCCGGCCGGAGGCCGGTTGCTCTTAAATTACAGGCTCGCTATCGCTCGCCAGGAAAAAATCGACACCTTCATGGCACGAAAGGTCTTAAAATTGACAGTAATGGGGCAAAATGTCTTAAAATGTCCAAACTACTAGGGCGAACGTCTTAAAATTTCAAAAGCAATGGGGCTAAACGTGAGGGAGAAAGGAGTCCAGAAAAAAATATCTCGAGTGGAAATCTCCCCTTATGTGACCTTGAACTAACGATAAGATATTTGTCTGTATACCGGTACATTCTGCGTTTTCCTTGTTATAACCTTCTTACGTGACCTATAAGTAATAATGAGATGTCTGTCTTTATGCTGGTACTTTAGCTTATCATAATTATCAGTGTCTTGGCCATGGATTTCCTGGAATGATAAAGATGATTGGCCGTGGTGTACCGGTAGCCTTATCTAAACACCAATTGGCCACTTGTGAGTTTCAAGCTATAAGGAAGTTGGAACCGTAAACATCGATATCAAACAGAAATGCAATAATAATGTAGGTTTCTGATGGATAGAAAGTATATTGAATTAGGTTTTATGTATTAATATAGCCTACGCGCTGCAACCATATTTTAGCTGGTAATTATGTTAAATAGCAACGTCTACAGCTCTAACTTCCTTATAGAACGAAACTCGCAAGTCGTCAATTCATAAAGTTTGGTGTGTCGTATAAGCCGGTATATTAACCCCTTCAGTACCATGACGCCTTTATACCTCCGATTCTGGCTAAAATTAGCCGGGTTTATGCAGTTTCAGAAGGACCTCTGTTACCACTAAGAGGGTTTATTGATATCGTATTTACCCATTTGAGTCGTATAGGTAGATTACAAACTAAAGAAATTCATCTAGTGGTAACCAGTATATGATGAAGATTAAGTCATGGTGGTGAAGGGATTTAATGGACAATCTGGCCTGTTTATATAAAGGCCTACTGGTACGGTGCCGTATTTATGTGCACTTAATTTCTTCATACGTTTATTATGCAGGTTTCTTTTCTTAAACTTAATAAACACCAGGAGAGGAGGAGAGGAGGACAACGTTTCCCATATAGCGGCCTGATGAAGCTATTATTATGGTCGTTCAGTCTGTTCAGTTGTGTGTATGATCGGTAATATGATCGGTGCAAGTGTTGTTTTGATAGCCGTGTGCTCGGTATTATTGCAAGGTCACATAAGGGGGGATGGTTCACTTTTGGGGGGATTTTTGCATGTATTCATTATTTTTCTAGATCCCCCTTCTAGATTAATTTGTACATTTTTCGGTAGAAAAATGTCCCGGCCGAAGGCCGATTCTTCCAACATTACAGGCTCACTATCGTTTGCCAGGGAAAAAATCGACACCTAAATAGCACGAAAGGTTTAAATATTGACGAAGAAATAGGGCGAAAGGTCTTAAAATCTACTAACTAATGGGGCAAACATCTTAACATCTGAAAACTAATGGGGCTAAACATGAGGGAGAAAGTGGTCCAGAAAACCGGCCCATGTCCCCTTTAAGGTACCGCACCTAAATGTTTCGTGCGGGACTGGTTGATAGAGCACTCGTTATCAACCCCTTGACGAAACTGCTATTATCCAAAACATCTCGAGTGCATTTATTTTATATATAGGTTTAGATATTCACAGGTACCGTGCTCTCTCTCTCTCTCTCTCTCTCTCTCTCTCTCTCTCTCTCTCTCTCTCTCTCTCTCTCTAGGAATACAAGGCAACACACTTAATTGGATAAGGAATTGGTTAAGCGAAAGAAAACAGAGTAATTATTAATGGAGTGGAATCAGAATGGACTCCGGTGACTAGTGGAGTCCCACAGGGTTCAGTTCTGGGCCCATTATTATTCATAATATATATTAATGATTTAGACAACGGCATTAATAACATAATTTCCAAATTCGCCGATGACACTAAAATAGGAAATGCAATAATATCAGAAAGCGATAGAAGTAGCCTGCAATCAGATTTAAACAAGATATCAGAGTGGTCAGAAAATTGGCAGATGCCCTTTAACGTAAACAAATGCCTGATACTACAAATAGGCTCCCGAAACAACAAATACGAATACCATATGAATGGAGAAAAGATAAAGAGCGTATCACAGATAAAAGACCTAGGAGTGCTTATCAATGAAAATCTAAAATCTACAAGCCAATGCACCGCAGCATCTAACAAAGCAAATAGAGCGCTAGGTTTCATTAAAAGAAATTTTCATTGTCATAGTAAAGACATAGTTGTACCACTATATAAAAGTATTGTGAGGCCACATCTGGAGTATGCTGTGCAGTTTTGGTCTCCCTACTTAAAAAAAGACAGAGAAACTAGAATCCGTTCAGCGTAGAGCAACAAAGTTAATCCCTTCCCTTAGAAATAAGCCATACAATGAGAGATTAAGAGAACTCGACCTGTTTTCGCTTAAGAAACGGAGAATAAGGGGACAGCTGATAGAGTGTTTTAAGATACTAAAAGGCTTTAGTAACGTAAATTCTAATAATCTATTTAAGATAGCCAAAGAAGGTTCCACAAGAGGAAACAAATTAAAACTAACAGGCAGGAAAGCGAACCTAGACATAACTAAAAATTTCTTCACCCACAGTATTATTAATGAGTGGAATAAGCTCCCTAATGAAGTTATTGACAGTGACTCGATATACACATTTAAAAAAAGGTTAGACACATATCACAGAAAAGTTGGTCTGCAGTAGAAGCTGATCACTGATAAGAGAACCTGGCGGAAATGAAAACATTTTCAGTTGGAAAAGGGAAAAAAAAAAAAAAAAAAAAAAAAAAAAAAGTGAAGGTGTGCATGCCTTTTCCTTTCCATTTCTAACTATACTATAAATTCCTTCAGGCGATTTCCAAGCCCTGCAAGGTTATTCACTTCTAACTATTTTCATGTACGGCATATTGCCGGAGGGAGCGGAGGGTGGGGAGAGAGCCTTCATCTTTGCTATCCTTTCCTTCCACTTTCTCTTAGGGTTGCTATCTCTATTAGAATTAAGTCCTGGTCACCTCGTAGGGATCGTAAGATCTGTGTGGCCAGTGTATCTATGTAAATCTATGTAAATCTCTCTCTCTCTCTCAGCTAGAACCAAGCATAAGGGCACCATCCTATTGAAGCCTGTTAACCCTTTCTGTACCGGCAACGTCTTTTTAATTATGTTCCAGCTAGATTTAGACGATTTTGTGTATTTTCAGAAGGATCCGTGGTAGTAAAAAAGGGTTAAGTGAGATAGTTCGAAGCCTGATAATTGATGATTAAACCATTAGCCTATATTAAGATTAGGAAGGACCTATGGGAATCTGAAGGTTAATTAAGATCAGTATTGCTCCTTTATTCCCCACCCGTCATTCTTAAACCGAATAGAATCGTTTAGTCTAGCTATCTATTTATCTATCTATTTACTCAGGCCCAATCCCCACTTTTCGTTTAGTGATGTCAGAATACAATGAATAATAGCGTTACAGTACTAGAAGGTTTAATTTTGTTGTTATTCTCAACCCCTTTCTCCCTCATGTTTTAGCCCATACAGTGTTGATACTTGATTAGGCTACTCCCCCATTAGGCTAATTGGCAATTTTAAGACATGGGCCCCATCAATTGGTCAATTGTAAGACCTGTCATGCCATTTATATTTAGGTACCGGTATCGATTTCTTCATGGCGAGCGATAGCAAGCCAGAAATTTAGGAGAAACCGGCCTTTGGCCAGAGCATTTTCAGATTTATCGCGAAAGGGAGTCTTGGGGATATTTTTTGTAAGCTTGACGGAGGTCTAGGGAGGAAACTAAAATATATATTAATATATTGATTAATTAATATATTCTCCTAAATATTATATAATTATAGTACCGGCATCACAACTCATCTCTCCGGCCTAGAGACCCTGTTGTAAGTGGCCATCTCTCTATGCGGACGCCGTTTTGGGGGGGAATTATAGTATTTTTGTTGACCATGTAGAAAGTTAACCAAAGAACCAAACTATCTATCCTGTAAGATCAAACTCTATACTTAATCTACACCAGTATTCCTAAACGTTTAGGTTATTATGGGGTATGGAGATATTTATGTTTGACCATAGACGCATATCCAAAGACCAAACTCTCTATCCTCTGTACCAGTAACACGTTTATTATGGTGTTGGATCTATTTATTGTTGATCATTTAGGCTAGGCTAGTATGATCACGTATATCCAATTATCCTACTAGGCCTATATATCTTGTACCAATAATCCTAAACGTGTATTATTGATCATACTGAATATATATCCAACGACCAAACTCTATATCCTGTACCAGTATTCCAAAGAACTGTATCACGGGTATGGAGATAGTTGAGTGTAGAGGATAATATCACCGGTGGCACCAAGATGGCGGAGGTTGGCCGGTCTCTGTTACTATAGGGTACCAAGATGGCGGAGGTTGGCCGATCTCTGTTACTATAGGGTACCAAGATGGCGGAGGTTGGGCGGTCTCTGTTACTATAGGGTACCAAGATGGCGGAGGTTGGCCGGTCTCTGTTACTATAGGGTACCAAGATGGCGGAGGTTGGCCGATCTCTGTTACTATAGGGTACCAAGATGGCGGAGGTTGGCCGATCTCTGTTACTATAGGGTACCAAGATGGCGGAGGTTGGCCGGTCTCTGTTACTATAGGGTACCAAGATGGCGGAGGTTGGCCGATCTCTGTTACTATAGGGTACCAAGATGGCGGAGGTTGGCCGATCTCTGTTACTATAGGGTACCAAGATGGCGGAGGTTGGCCGAAATCTGTTACTATAATATAGGCTCTGTACCCCGACCTTGTCCTTGGGTACCGGTATGATAATGAGGGGAGTGTATGACAGATAAGCATGACTGATAACACTGTCGTCATGTTCAGTGTATTATCTTGTTTGACTCTTATTATGTCCGAAGGGGTATATGTTTGGATCTCCCCTAATTCACCCCATTAGTTTGGAAATTTTGAGATGTTTCACCCCATTAGTTTTGCGATAATAAGATGCTTCACCCCATTCAGGTGGGTTTTTTTCTGGATGAACAAAAGCGAGCCTGTAACTTAGTACCGGTAACTTAGAGAAAATCGGCCTTCGACCGGGACAATTTTTTATCGAAAAATGTAGATAATTAGCTTGGAGGGGGTCGGGGTGGTCATTTTGTAGTTTGAAGGAAATCTAGGAAGCTGTTTATGTTAGCCGCGGGGACAAGGTAAACTACATCGCTCCAAAAGGGTAAAAGCATGGAAAATTCTCAATAATAATTAGAGAAAATATAGAAATAGAAGGATAACATCTACAGAACATAAAGAGAGAGAGAGAGAGAGAGAGTGAGTGAGTGAGAGAGAGAGAGAGAGAGTTAGCTAAAGCAAACAATGACTTACCTTACCTTCCAAATCAGCTCCCCCACTAACGTAGCCTATATACCTATATACCAGGTAAACAAAGCTCCATCCAGGTAGACACACTACAGAGCTACCGCCAGCCGACACTGCACTAGCCAACACACTAGCTCACAGTAGCGGTTGATAAGTGAACTATAGGGCCGTGGGAGAGGAGAGATAGGGAGGTGGGGAGTGGGAAGGGGTAGAGATGAGTGGGAAGGGGTGGGGGTGGGGAGTGGGAAGGGGTAGAGATGAGTGGGAAGGGGTGGGGGTGGGAAGGGGTAGAGATGAGTGGGAAGGGGTGGGGGTGGGCGGGGAGTGGGAAGGGGTAGAGATTAGTGGGAAGGGGTAGAGATGAGTGGGAAGGGGTGGGGTGGGGAGTGGGAAGGGGTAGAGATGTGTGGGAAGGGGTGGGGGTGAGGAGGGGTAGAGATCCTATAGTAAGAAAGAGACTGGCCAACCCAGGCTTCCCGACATGTTGTGTCCTACGGAGGCATTTAGCATTATGAACCTTTTGACTTTGCTTTTGTATTGATTAGCAAAGCTAAATAATATTCTAAAACCTCTTGTGGGTGTCTCAGCAGAAGAATCAAAGATAGGTTACTGATTTACCAATGTATGTAAGATCAATTAATTCATGTTGAAATTGCTTACTCAGAATAACTATTCTGTTTATATGAATTATTACATGTATTTACAATATACAGTGTACCGGTATCTGTTTAGTATTTAAATATAACAATTAATGTTTTCCTTACACATTCTGAACCCAAAGATTAATATATGACAATTATTTAACGTTTTAGCTCTCTACATGGTTCAATATTTTGAAGTTACCCCTTTAAAGTTAATTTTCTTTAAACTAATATTATAGATGCAAGGGTTCCCAACCTGGGGTACATGTACCCCCAGGGGTACATTTGCACTTCTCAGGGGGTACATAGGGGTCTGAGAGAATAACCATAGTGTACAAAACATGGTGTTCTAATCTACAGGCAAATTGCACAAAGTTGTATTTTTATCAATTTCCTCATTTCAGTAAGCGAACCTTACATTCAAATTTGGCAAGAATGTAGTTACCGGGTGGACCGCCCGCCTTACACTATGCGGACGCTTGCAATCATGTTCCCGTCTATTTTGACTGCCGTGGGATACAATAATAGGTTGAAGGGGGGCTTTTGCCCCCCTCACCCCCCATGACTTATTGTCATCATCATACATATTGCCAGCAGGGGTCAAATAACAGAACAAATATACGTGAACTTAACCGCGAGCGATCGACCTATGTAAACATGACTACCGTTGGACCGACCGTACACCCGGATACTACATCCTTCCCTTAAAATTATATCAGTGAGGTGACTATTCCATTGTTTTCACTATTATGTGACTTCCTGCGGAATAAATATTATTCTCCTGTTATCTATGTATGTTCATATTTTCTTCTCTTTGCACGTGATATTGTTTAAATAAATTAACAAAGAAATACAAATATCCCCATTTTTAAAGACCTGAAGATAATTTTTAACTGTTATTATTATTATTATTATTATTATTACTATTATTATTATTATCACTACTTTATTATTATTATTTGTATTACTATTATTATTAATATTACTATTATCATTATTATTAACTATATTTTCTGTGTATTTACAGATGGAATTAGCAAGAATGGAAAATCCAAAAAGACAAAGAAAAATACGGAAACAAATGAAGGAAACCAATGGTAAGTCTGGCCGGAGGAGCACAGGCCCTGCAAAACCCTCCCCTCGTATGAACTCGGTTTATGTGACTGCCGGATTGATAAAACGCACCTTATTATATTTGTGAGAGATCCTTCCTAAGCCGAATTTATGGAACTCTCCTTGATTTTATACCCTGTGGAGTTGATTATTGGTGAGAGATCTTTGCTAAGCCGAATTTATGGAACTGGCCTTGTTTTTAGCTCTGGAGTTGATTATTTGTGATGAGAGATCTTTCCTAAGCCTAATGACTGATAGACAGTGTTCGCCAATATTTACTCTACTTTAAGCTTATATATGAGAGGACTTTACTAAGCGAGATTAATGTTTAAATATTCGCCATGCTGCAGTAATAAGATTCAATAATAGTTAGATCCAGTATATGTGAGATATTACTAAGTTACTCAAGAGAGAAGAATGACAAGAACACCAGAACAAGAGAAGAAGTAGAAGAAGAAAAGACGAAGGAATAAATATATGAAGAGGAAGCAGTGAAAACCATAAATTAAAGATCAAAAGTAAGAATAAGAGGAGGACTAAAAGATCTAGACAAGGCGATTTGCAGAAGTTTCCGACATTTCTAATAAGTATCCACATCTCTACAAATTGATATGAAGAAGCTTATAATCTTGCTATTTAGGATCTGCATCTTGACACAGTGAAAAGCTAAAGTTCCTAATCTCTCCATCAAGTGTTAGAATCTGAAGCTTTGGACAATTAAGGTGTTCGTTTTGTGAGAGACTAAAGTTCCAAATCTCTCCATCAAATATCCGAAAATCAAGCTTTGGGAAATTCAGTTGTTTGTTTTGTGACAAACTAAAGTTCCTAATCTCTCCATCAAGAGTTCGAATCTGAAGCTTTGGACAATTAAGATGTTCGTTTTGTGACAGGCTAAAATTACAATCTCTCAAGAATCCGAATGTTAAGCTTTGAGAAATTAAGGTGTTTGTTTTGTAAATGTGGCCCCTGTATCGGATAGTAGCCGGAGATTTTGTAGGGTCTGTGCTGCGATGGGAGTCTTCCAAACCCTTCCTTCATCGCGGAACATAAGAAAACGGGAGTCTGCAGAAAGCCGAATGATCTACACCTGGCAGAGCTCTTTCACATCCAACCCATCTCTTCATGTTAATGGTCCTGTCAATGCTAAGGTAGGTACAAAGTTTATCAATTAGTTGGTGATACTAATGTTGTCACCATATTAATAGTAGACCTATTATGTTGGTAATAGTCAAATTTACATACTATATTCTGTTTCTTTTCAACTGACGGTAAATTGCAAAGTTCCCATCAAGATTTCTCAGTTATTTTGAAGATTTTGTAGTGAAATGTAGTGCTAATTATATATAATTGGTCTTATTATGATGCACAGACATAGTAGTTTCATATTTGTCCAACCTTAAGTATCGAGAAATTAGCTGCTCAGGGATTCACTTTATCGTCAGCTGAAAATAAACAGAGTATAGTTAATATGTTAATTATCCAAAACTAGCACATCATTGTAATCCCTTCTCATATAGTAATTTGCTCTTGGAATTTTGTCATTGTTACTACCTAGTTGCTAAAGATTCTTTCTTCGGAAAATGAAGTTGTATATGTGTATACTCTGGCACCTTCCCCAATTATCCTTTTTTTATGGGGGTGGCTGACTCGAGACAGAGCCCGAATAGGGACATCACAACACATCAGAAAAACAAAACAAAACATAAAATCTCACATCTAGGTCGGTTACTTGTTGGACCTTACACCCGGATACTACATCCTTCCCTTAAAATTATATCAGTGAGGTGACTATTCCATTGTTTTCACTATTATGTGACTTCCTGCGGCCCACAATCTGTATTGGACGTGAAACAATCAGGTATGTATACCAACTCGAGACAGCTGCAGTACCGCCCGATAATGTCCGAGTATGTGACAGATCAAAATATGTTATAGTCACTGAGTTCATTTTATTGATAATATCAATGCTAAGATCCCTATCAGTCTACACATACATATTTCATAATACAATAATATAAAATTGACATAATTTTATCCATTTTTATCCTAAATTGTTAGGGGTACATGGGTACCTATCAGAATGCCCAAGTGGTACAGAGGAAGTAAAAGGTTGGGAACCCCTGTTTAATAATAGAAAATTAACTTTTTTGATAGGTGACTAAATCATTTATATTCATATTATTTATTATTATTTTGTAGAATTCCGCCCTCTGATGACGCAGCTAATGTGGACCTCCGCACTGTATTTTTGAGCCTGACTATAGTCTTCTATTAGTTTATTAGAATACCAAAACATATAATAAGTACCGGTATATAACAAATTACAATTAAAATGAAGATTAAGTAAACAAATTTAATATTGAAGTCTAGAAACAAGTGACAGTCACAAGAGCACAAAATGACTTCGGAAATCTGCCAGCTAGTCAGTGCCTAGCTGTTTAAACAAGTGCAGGCCAGTCTCGTACCGGTATCTCGAGGAAGGGGCAAGGAATAGGTACGGTACTTAAAACAAATCATGGGGTTCATATTATGTTCTATCCAACAACCAACTCTACTCCTAAAATCGATTAATGAAATATTACAAACACATGTGGCAGTCCGTGGATTCGAACCCAGGACGCTCACACCGAAAATCAACACCTTATGCATTGCTCCACGAAGACAGTTATTATTATTATTATTATTATTATTATTATTATTATTACGGTACTGTACTGTATTATGAATATATATATATATATATATATACCGGTATACTGTAGGCCTATATATAACATTACACACATATATAATTTATTAATATATATTCATATCATATTAGTTCGCATATATCCTACCTGTACTATGATCTATTATAATGTGCCTATTCGGAGTTAATTTTACTGATGAATGTTGATAGGTGAGCTTTAACAATAACCGGAATATGCTACCACACACGATGGCTACAAGGCTAACACGTCGTCAAGATAAATAGAACAGTTGAAGATATATGTTAGATAGATAGAAAACACACACACACACACAGGTAGATAAAGGAGAACGGATGGCAGACAGACAGACAGGTAGATGTGACAGACAGACAGACAAACAGGTATATATACATGAGGCACAAACAGGTAGATATAGGGGAGAGACAGACAAGACAGGTAGATATATAAAGGAGAGACAGACAGATATATAGATAGACATATAAATTGATAGATAGGCAGACAGACAGGTAGATATATAAAGGAGAGACAGACAGATACATAGATAGATAGATAAATAAATAAATAGATAGCTAGGCAGACAGACAGACAGACATATAGGGATAGGCAGACAGACAGACAGACAGACAGGTAGACAGGTAGAAAGACACAGACAGGCACAAACAATCCCCCCCTCCCTACCCCCTTTGGTCACTCATGAGAGGTAATAAGGTCATATCTCATTATTGTCTTAATTAGCAATCAACAGGGAAGTCGGTGCGCTATCTGGGCCAACCAACCAGAGTGTGTGTGTGTGTGTGTCTCTCTCTCTCTCTCTCTCTCTCTCTCTCTCTCTCTCTCTCTCTCTCTCTCTCTCTCTCTCTCTCTCTCTCTCTCTCTCTCTCTCTTCTCTCTCTCTCTCTTCTCTCTCTCTCTCTCTCTCTCTCTCCCTCTCTCTCTCTCTCTCTCTCTCTCTCTCTCTCTCTCTCTCTCTCTCTCTCTCTCTCCTTCTCTCTCTCTCTCTCTCTCTCTCTCTCTCTCTCTCTCTCTCTCTCTCTCTCTCTCTCTCTCTCTCTCTCTCTCTCTCTCTCTCTCTCTCTCTCCAGGAAAAAATCGACACCTAAATGGCACAAAAGGTCTTAATATTGATAAAGAAATGGGGCGTAAAGCCTTAAATTCGCCAAACTAATGGTAGATAAGGGGTTATTATACCTTTAAACGGGTAGACTATTATGGACACTTTAATTAACCCTTTCATACCCATACGTTTTGAGAGGATATACGTATCGAGCCTAACCTAAACTTAGCTCTATATTCCGGTAAATTGTCATGTCTCCGTCTTGATTATTCGGCTATAAATCAGGGTGTCTAGCCGGAGCAATTTTGTCTGAAGACTTGAATTAATTAACATTAATCATCAATTACAAACCTCACTGCACTTGAATAAACTAATGAAAGCATATGGTCCTCCCGGGATTCGAACTCGGGACACCACACCCAGAACATAAGCATCTGAACCATTACACCACCAACCCGAATACAAGAATACTAACATGAAATAGCATTGTTTTGGTCAATTTATTACTTCAATTTAAACTATAAACCATAATTTCTTTAGCATTTTTGTCAATTTATCACTTCCAAAGACAATTTAAACTATAAACCATAATTTCTTTAGCATTTTTGTCAATTTATCACTTCCAAAGACAATTTAAACTATAAACCATAATTTCTTTAGCATTTTTGTCAATTTATCACTTCCAAAGACAATTTAATCTATAAACCATAATTTCTTTAGCATTTTTTGTCAATTTATCACTTCCAAAGACAATTTAATCTATAAACCATAATTTCTTTAGCATTTTTTGTCAATTTATCACTTCCAAAGACAATTTAATCTATAAACCATAATTTCTTTAGCATTTTTTGTCAATTTATCACTTCCAAAGACAATTTAATCTATAAACCATAATTTCTTTAGCATTTTTTGTCAATTTATCACTTCCAAAGACAATTTAATCTATAAACCATAATTTCTTTAGCATTTTTTGTCAATTAATCACTTCCAAAGACATAATTTGAACTATTAACCATAATTTCTTTAGCATTTTTGTCAATTTATCACTTCCAAAGACAATTTAAATTATAAACCATAATTTCTTTAGCATTTTTTGTCAATTTATCACTTCCAAAGACAATTTAATCTATAAACCATAATTTCTTTAGCATTTTTGTCAATTTATCACTTCCAAAGACAATTTAATCTATAAACCATAATTTCTTTAGCATTTTTTGTCAATTTATCACTTCCAAAGACAATTTAATCTATAAACCATAATTTCTTTAGCATTTTTTGTCAATTTATCACTTCCAAAGACATAATTTGAACTATTAACCATAATTTCTTCTTTGCATACACAATAACAAAAACTACAAACAATGGACTTGGCCTTGGTTTGATGATTTTAGGGTGAAATACCATGCTAAATATATAAACCTGGCCTGAATAGGACAGGGACATATTAATTGTTTAATTGCATATTATTTCCGTCAACCCCTTCAGCGCCATGACGCCTTGTTACCTTGGATTCTGGCTAAAACCTCAACCAGAGATATATCCACACACACACACACACACGCACACACACATACACACACACACACAAACACAACACACACACACACAACACACACACACACACACACCACACACACACACACACACACACACACACACACACACACACACACACACACACACACACACACACACACACACACACGCGCCGCCACTAGTATAACCCGTCTGCTCGTCTCTTCGCCATTTGGTCTATGATGCTGTTGCTGGCAGCGCAGAGGTGGTAATGTGGCAGCTTGGGTTGATCGGGTATTATCCGTAGGAATTTATCTAGTTGGTTCTTGAAACGTTCAAGGTTATGTTCCGTTGAGTCACGCAGGTGTCTGGGCAGTGCATTGAAAAGGAGTGGCCCTCTTATAGCAAAAGCGTTTTCTTTGAGCGTCTTGATTCTTGTACTTGCTCTGGGGTATATCCTTTCAATATGGCAGAGCCGACCCCGTCGTTGGTGGATGCTAAACCGTATATTCAAGTTATTTACAGATTTTTCGGTCAATATTTTGTAGATGTATAATATAGCGTACCTTTCTCTACGCCTTTCTAGTGAGTAAAGGTCGAGTTCACGTAACCTTGCCCAGTAGTCCAAATGTCGGACGTCAGATATTCTATCGGTGAAAGATCGTTGTACTGTTTCAATTGACTGCTTCTCTCCTGCTCGCCACGGACTCCACAGCTGACAACAATACTCTAGCAATGGTATCACGAGTGACTTGTATAACGTCAGCATAGGAAGCCTTTCACGTGTCCGGGAAGTGCGTAGGATCCAGCCAGCCTGCCTTCGTGCCTTCTCTACCACATGTGTATATGTTGGGTAAAGTTTCTGCACAACTGAGGGTAATTCCTAGGTCTCTTATATACTCCTTGGTGTCTATATGTGAACCGTCCGGTGCTGCAAACGTGTGTGCATTGTAATTGATTCCCCGAACTGTAATGTATATGCTCAAATTTGTTGTCGTTGAAGGACATGTTATTATGCTCTGCCCACGAGTAAAGTGATGCCAGATCAGTTTGTAATTTTTCGGCATCCGATACTGAAGAAACTTCCTTCAGTACCCTGGTGTCATCGGCAAAAGAAGCTACAGACGAGTGTAAGACG
>CM064555.1:21724685-21768368 GCA_032716605.1 Paralithodes platypus | reverse complement strand
GAGGAGGAAGCAGAAGAAACGGTTGAAGGAGGGAGGAAGAATAAAGGGTTGAGTAAGTAGGAAGAAGAAGAGGGGTTGAAGCAGGAGGAGGCGAAGGAAGAAAAGGGTTGACGGAGGGAGGAGGAAAGGGTTGAATGAGGAAGGAAGGGTTGAAGGAGAGAGGAGTAAGAAAGGGTTGAAGGAGGGAGGCAGAAGAAAGGGTTGAAGGAGGAAGAAGAAGAAAGGGTGGGAGGAAGGAAGTACAGGTTTAAGGAGGAGGAAGAAGGAAGAAAGGGTGGAAGGAGGAAGAAGAAGAAAGGGTGGAAAGAGGAAGAAGAAAGGGTTGTAGGAGGGGGAAGAAAGGGTTGAAGGAGGGAGGAGGAAGACATTATTGAAGGAGGAGGAAGATAAGGTTGAAGGAGGCAGAAGAAAGGGTTGAAGGAGGAATGAAGGGAGGAGGAAGTGGTGGTGGTGGTGGAGGGAGGAGGAGGAGGAGGAGAGGAGAGTGAAGGTCAACTCTCGGTTACTGTCGGTCGTCGGCCCAGTTATGTTGTCGTCCTGTTGCTGGTGCTGGTGTTGATGGTCACTATTCTGTTCTTGTTGTTGATGGTCACTTCTTGTTGGTGATGGTGTTGATGGTCACTCTGTTGTTGGTTGTTGTTGTGCTGGTGTTAGTCTTGTTTAGGTGTATTTGCAGCAGTAGGCCTATACCGTGGTGTCAGCGACTCGGGAGAAAAATCACGGGCCACTTAGGCCTATATGGAAATAGTTCCAGCTAATTGACTTGTGTGACCGTGATGATTAAAGCCTTTGTAAATAATTAGTAAGTTTCGTACTACAAGGCGAGATATTGGATACGGTTGCAAGAACCTATCAAATGGAGTTATTGGCATATACTCTAGGTGGGCCATTATTTTCTCACTGAACACGAGTATAGTCGTCGTCTTCTTGCTAATGCTGCCTGAGAGCAACCCATTGGTGTTTACTGAACAAGTATCACAGTGCTGTGAATACAAGACTGGGAATTAACACACATATTGAATATCAGTTTTAACGTGGAGAGACGACAGTTTCGGTCCATTTAGAGCCCCCTAGAGGGTGCTAGATGGACCAAAACTGTTGTCTCCACAATACAAATAATGTTCAATATCCCAGGGACGTCCTTTTCATCATATTCTGGTGATTATTGACGATTTTATTCAGCTTGGGAAGGATCTTTAGCAAATGATAAAGCTTCAAAGTATCCCAACCAAACCCTTTGAAATACCACAGATCCTTCCCAAGCTGCATGGTATCGTCACAATATAGCCTAGCTAGAATGGAATCTAACACACGTCGCTGGTACTCCAAGGGTTATGTGGGTTCAGTTTTCCGTTATTGGTGTGGTTATAATTATGTTGTGTTGATGGTGTTGTCCTCTTGTTCCTGATACTCCTTTATTATTAACCCCTTCAGTACCGGCGACGTTTTTTTTTAAATTATATCTGGCAACTATTAGACGATTTTATTCAGCGTAGGAAGGACGTATGCACATTAAACGCCTACAGCCTATCTCAATTACTCCTTTTTGCTACCATATATCCTTCCTAAGTCTCATACAATGGTCTAAATGTAGCTGAAATCAAATATAAAAGACGTCGCCGGTACATAAGGGGTGAATTATATTGTGTTTGTTGTTAATTTTGTGTTTTGTCTGCCTTTCTCCCTCATTTTGAAGGGGGGTGGTTTGTTTTGTTCTGTCCCTTTCTCCCTCATTTGTTAAGGGGGGAGGTTGTTTTTGTTCTGGGTTCCTTTCTCCCTCATTTTGTTAAGGGGGGTGGTTGTTTTTGTTCTGGGTCCCTTTCTACATTTTGTTAAGGGGTATGGTTGTTTTGTTCTGGGTCCCTTTCTCCCGCATGTTGTTAAGGGGGGTGATGTTTTTGTTCTGGGTCACTTTCTCTCATTTTGTTAAGGGGGGTGGTGTTTTTGTTCTGGGTCCTTTCTCCCTCATTTTGTTAAGGGGGATGGTTGTGTTGTTCTGGGTCCCTTTCTCCCTCATTTTGTTAAGGGGGGTGGTTGTTTTTGTTCTGGGTCCCTTTCTCCCTCATGTTTAGTCCCATTAGTTTGGCGGTTTTATGACTTTTCGACCCATTTCTTTTGTCAATATTAAGACCTTTCGTGCCATTTAGGTGTCGATTTCTCTTCCTAAACTGCACAAAATCGTCAATATATTGCTAGAATAAAATGAAAAAGACGTCGGCGGTACAGAAGGGGTTAAGGTTTGTGTTCTTTAGTGTGTTTAGTGTGTTCTTTAGTGTCTAGTGTGTTCTTTAGTGTGTTTAGTGTGTTGTTTAGTGTGTTCTTTAGTGTGTTCTTTAGTGTGTTTAGTGTGTTGTTTAGTGTGTTCTTTAGTGTCTTTAGTGTGTTCTTTAGCGTGTTTAGTGTGTTCTTTAGTGTGTTCTCTATATGGTTGCCGGTGTGCTGTAGGGTCAGCTCTCTTATTGGTATCGGCCTACTGGATTTGGGTTAGTATTAGGCCTATGGTGGGTCCGTGTTGTGTGTGTTATTGTTCTCCTGCTGGTACGAGTGTAAGGGGAGACGCTAGTTTTTATGGTCCACTTTCTCCCTCGTGTTTAGTCCTATTATTTCTTTTTATATTTTTAGACGTTCGCCCCATTTATTTGGCGATTTTAAGACCTTTCGTCCCATTTCGCTATACATTTTAAGACCTATCGTGCCATTTAGGTGTCGATTTTTTCCCGGCCAAAGGCCGATTCCTCCTAAAATTACAGGCTCGCTATCGCTCGCCAGGAAAAAATCGACACCTAAATAGCACGAAGGGTCCTAATATTTACAAAGAAATGGGGTGAAAAGTCATAAATCCCCAAACTAATGGAACCAACGTCTTAAAATTTCAAAACTAGTGGGGCTAAACATTAGGGAGAAGGGGGTCCAGAAAAAACGGTCTGTCTCCCTTAATGTTACTTGTTTTTTTAAAGTGTACTGTACTTCACTAGAGATAAATTATTCTATCACAGAAAAACTGGGTCTGCAGAATTAGCGAATGTACTCAAACATTTAGCAATATATATATACAGTAGATCTACTATGAGAATCACTTTGCAATATATATATACCGTAGATCCTATTATGAGAATCACTTTGCAATATATATATACCGTAGATCCTATTATGAGAATCACTTTGCAATATATATATACCGTAGATCCTATTATGAGAATCACTTTGCAATATATACCGTAGATCCTATTGTGAGAATCACTTTGCAATATATACCGTAGATCCTATTATGAGAATCACTTTGCAATATATATACCGTAGATCCTATTATGAGAATCACTTTGCAATATATACCGTAGATCCTATTATGAGAATCACTTTGCAATATATATATACCGTAGATCCTATTATGAGAATCACTTTGCAATATATACCGTAGATCCTATTATGAGAATCACTTTGCTTTATGCTGGTTACCGGTAAGAATTGTATGTTATTATGTATGTGTGTGTGTATGTATGTATGTATGTACCGGGTACTATTTTTATTTCATGCAACACATACTTCCCACCCTCGTCCTTTTCCTTTTTAGCCTTTCTGTTTCTATCTACTCTCTCTCTCTCTCTCTCTCTCTCTCTCTCTCTCTCTCTCTCTCTCTCTCTCTCTCTCTCTCTCTCTCTCTCTCAAAGATGTATTATGTTATTGATAATATTTGTATCTCTTTGAAACTCTTGTTCCCTTAAATTACCTATGACATTTTTCTTATCTGTTTTAAATGTATCATATCTATGATCAAGCTCATACATGCTCACGTTGAATCCTTTTTATCTGTCTGTAAAGTTGTATTAAGGGAGCTCAGACGATATTGTGCAGCAAAATTGACTGGTGCGGCTCAATGGTTTAAAGGTGGGGGCTCATGGGTTGAGATAAACACGGAATGATAATCGCCAAGCTGTACATAATTATCTTGCAAAATGCAATGACACTGAAATAATGATTAACAATGGTATAAAGGATTTTGTGGATCGTCTATACCGGGCCTGTGACGTCACACAACAGTGTAGTCCACCATCCAGTCTAGGCTAAGGATACTGGTGTGACGTCACTATGACGTCACAGGCCCGGTATAGGCGATCCGCAAAATCCTTTATACCATTGTTAATAATTATTTCAGTGACATTGCATTTTACAAGATAATTATATGCAGGTTGGTGATTATTTGTCCATGTTTACCTCAACCCATGAGCCCCCATCTTTAAGGAAGGGGTTTAGTTTGCTCTCTAAATCTCTATCTCGGCTCAATGGTTTAAGGATGGGGTTTAGTTTGCTCTCTAAATCTCCATCAAACTTAAAAAAAACACCCACAAGACCCCCCTTCGATATAAATTTGTACATTTTTCGGTACCGGTAGTAAAATTTCCCGGCCGAAGGCCGATTCCTCTTCAAATACAGACTCACTATCGCTCGCCAAGAACAAAATCGACTCTGAAAAAAACAATTGCCTCTTAAATCTCTCCATTGTAGTTTATGTTATATGTTTTGTAAATACTCGTATATTATATTAGGGAGAATGGGGTCCAGAAAAAAATACCCCTCGAAACTTTTTTTTTTTTTTCTCTCTCACTGTTAAGGGGTTATAATAATAATAATAATAATAATAATAATAATAATAATAATAATAATAAATAATAAATAATAATAATAGTTCTTAAAGCTAGCGCATGCTAAGTTGGCTAAGGATAGCTCAATAAGGCCGATTAGGCGTATTTCCATTGGGGTCCTGTACTACTCCCCATCCCTTTGCTCATGAGGGATGGTAACGACTCAGTGCTTGTGAAAAATCTTTAATGCGCCGAGCGTGGGCGCGAACCCGGGCCTTCTGGGTGGAAGTCCGAGACGCTAGTCACTACACCAAGCGAGCCGGTTAGTCCTTGTTTTTCTGGACCCCTTTCTCCCTCGTGTTGAGCCCCATTAGTTTTAAGAATTTAAGACGGGTGACCCATTATTTTGGCGATTTTAACACTTTTCGTCCCATTTCTTTGTCAATTTTAACACTTTTCGTGCAATTTAGGTGTCGAGCGTAAGCGAGCCTGTAATTCAAAGAGGATTCGGCCTTCAGCCGGGAAATTTTTCTACCGAAAAATGTACACATTTATCTTGAGTGTTTTTTTTTAAAGCTTGATTGAGGTCTAGCGAGGAAAATAAAAAATACATTAATACATAAATACAAAAACAAAAACAAAGCACTACCCCCTTAACCCTTTTCATCAGATTCTGGCAACTATTAGACGATTGTATTCAGCTTAGGAAGGACGTCTAGCCATAATAAGTCTTCAAACAATCTTAACCAACCCTTTCAACTACCACAGATCCTTCATAAGCTACACAAAATCGTCTAAATACAGCTAGAATCGTCTAAATACAGCTAGAATCGTCTAAATACAGCTAGACACAAATATAACACACGTCGCTGGTACTCAAAGGGTTAAAGCTCTTTTCTGTCTTTGCCTTTACTCTTTGTACCCTAAGCTATAGGTACGGTACCCTCACTTCTTACCTATCATGGTGCGTACCGTACCCTTTATCCCTTCTATTGTACACACACACACACACACACACACACACACACACAAACACACACACACCAATTTTTACACACACACACACACACCACACACATACCACACACACTTTCTCATTCACACACTTTCTTTCACACACACACACACACTCATTCACACACTTTCTTTCACACACACACACACACACACACACCACCACACACACACACAACACACACACACACACACACACCACAGACTCACATAAACACGCACACACACCACACACTCACTCACTGCACTCACTCACCACTTTCTCACACACACTCTTTCTTTCACACACACACACAAACACTCTCTCTCTATCTCTCTCTCTCTCTCTCACACACACTCTCTCTACTACCTTAAGCTCACGGTACGGTACACTCATCTTACCTATTGTGCGTACTCTTTCTCTAGCAATAATAAGGCTTCAAACTATCTCAACCAACTCTTGTAACTTGTAACTCTTGGGCAGGGCGCCCAACCCCGAAAGGGATTGAAATAGGGAGCTATCCCCCGCCAAAGGCGGCTTTCTAGGGCCTTTCCTAGCTGATGCTGAGAGGATTGGGTTCTAGTCATGTGGTGATGGGCTGGTCTATCAGAGTGAGAACTGAGCGATCTCTGCCATACCCATAGCTTACTCTGACTGTTCCTTTTACTTATATATTTTCTAGATCTCAAGTGACGGCGTCTCTTGCGTGGATTGACCTCCTAATCTACCAAGATTGGAAGCCAAAGCGTCACATATTTCCTTTGCCCCTCAACTTTCTCTTCATAATTGCTGAGGGGCACAGGGCCCTGGGTGGGGCTTTGGTTTCCCGGGCGTTTCCGCACCCTCCTCAGCTCCCCGCCATGGAGTGGCTTCGGTCACCCAGGCTTTATTGTGGTCGGCAGGGAGGGTTCTGTGGGGGCGCTCGGTTATGGCCTTGGTCTTGCTCGGGGCCATGGGGCTGGTACGCAAAGGGTTAAGTGGTGTTATTTAGTTCACAACAACCCTAATTTTTGTATAGAACGGTCTTCTATATTCCGGCCGTTATCCATGGTCACATACGGTCACCATCCGGCCACATAACGGTGAATGGTTAACCGGTTGAGGCAGAGAGAGAGAGAGAGAGAGTGACTGAGAGTGAGTGAGAGAGAGAGAGAGAGAGAGAGAGAGAGATAGATAGAGATTGAGATAGATAGATAGAGAGAGAGAGAGAGAGTTGTGACCTTAACATTGAAGGGGTTTGGGTTGGGGGGTAGAGATCAAAGTGGGGGGTGCTGGGGGTTTAAGGTAGTGTAGTTTGATTGGGGGTTTGGGGTTGAGGAGGGAACACTTTAAATGCCCCTTGCATACCAATATATATTTTTTAGAGGGTAATCTATTTTCTTCCAGTCCCCATTTTCTTCCAGACCCCATTTTCTTCCAGTCCCCATTTTCTTCCAGACCCCATTTTATATCTCCAGTCCTTTACGGTAGCCAGGTTCTCCAAGACTGAACACATTAACCCCTTCTGTACCGGCGACGTCTTTTTCATCATATTCTAGCTATATCCAGGCGATTTTGTGCAGTTTAAAAAAGGTCTCCAGCAATTAACAGACTTGGAACTATCTCACTTAACCCTTTTTACTACCTCAGATCCTTCTTATACTGCACAAAATAGTCGCCGGTACAGAAGGGGTTAAAGACTTGGCCGGCCTGAAGACAATAACCGGCCTTCCACATAACGGACCGGTGAAGGGGTTAACCGGCTGTGGTAACCTTAACCCCTTCCCTACCGGCGACGTCCTTTATTCGGGCCATGTTTTTTGCAGTTTAAGAAGGATTTGTGGTA
Source organism: Paralithodes platypus (assembly GCA_032716605.1). NCBI lineage: Eukaryota > Metazoa > Arthropoda > Malacostraca > Decapoda > Lithodidae > Paralithodes > Paralithodes platypus. The sequence goes on along the minus strand of CM064555.1, from coordinate 21,760,969 downwards.
GTAATAAGGGTTAAGTGACAACGTTCGAAGCCTTGGCGTGGGATTGGGAGGATAGGGTGGGGTTGGGTTAGTGTATTGAGGTTCGGGCGAGATGTTGTTGATATGTGATGGGGTTGATATGTGATGGGGTTGATATGTGATGGGGGTTGATATGTGATGGGGTTGATATGTGATGGAGGTTGATATGTGATGGGGTTGATATGTGATGGGGGTTGATATGTGATGGGGTGTAGTGGGGTATGATTCTTGGGTTAGGGACTTGATATAATGGGATGGGGTGTGGTGGTTTGGGGGTTATGTAGGGTGGGTTGAGATGGGTTATGCTAGGAGAGGTTGGGGTTGGGTAAGGTTCGATTGGATTGGGGTTTGGGTGCTGGCCAGTGGTGATACATTAAGATACAATAAGGCGAGGTATTGTAGTGTAGGATAGTGAGGGGGGGGGGGGGATTCTTTTAACATTGGGATAGGTTGAGGTGTAATAGGAGGTACCGTAGTTCGCTTCAAATTACTTTACGTAAATACGATTCGAAACAAAAATTCCGTAGCTTACACAACTATGGCAAAAGGCTAGAGAGAGAGAGAGAGAGAGAGAGAGAGAGAGAGAGAGAGACAAGACAAGACAAGACAAGACAAGACAAGTCAAGTCAAGTCAAGTCAAGTCAAGTCAAGTCAAGTCAAGTCAAGTCAAGTCAAGACAAGTCAAGACAAGACAAGACAAGACAAGAGAAGAGAAGAGAAGAGAGAGAGAGAAGAGAGACTTCATTGGTAAGAGACTAGACTGAAAGAAAAACTACTTTCATAGCCAGGGAATGAGAGTTGGACCTAAACTGAGGGAGAAAGGGAATCCTGAACTCCACTGTCACTACGAGGGTCTTCACTACCTACACACTACACACACTCCACCTTCCCTCACATCCACTACACATACTCCACCCTTCCTCACAACACACTACACACTCTTAGTTTTAGTACCTTAGCTATTGAAGGGTATCTTTTATATCTATTGCGGCTGTCTTGTACATGTACGTGGGTGTGGACATTCAAGGTTTCAATTAAAGATTGTTTATTGACATAATACATTACAAATGACATACACGAGAGTAACGAGAGGTTACATTATATATATATATATATATATATATATATATATATATATATATATATTATATATATATATATACCGTATATATATATATATATATACAATATATATATTACATTACATGAGTGTATGTGTGTGTGTATTGTAATAGGCAATTTGACAATGAAAGAGAGGCGATGGAAGGTTTGTATCAATTAAGGGAGCATAACAATCCAATGTATAATAAATACTTAAAAACAAGATGATACAATTACCTTAGGTGTACTAGTCGTTCTTTGGTCTACGGTATATATTTATAATAATTATTTCTTAGTTTCCTCGCTAGACCTCCATCAAGCTTAGAAAAACCCCCTCAACCCCCTTGCAAGATAAATTTGTACATTTTTCGGTAGAAAAATGTTCTTGCCGAAAGCCGGTTCCTTCTAAAATTAGAGGCTCGCTATCGCTCGCTAGGAAGATTCGACACCTAAAGGGCACGTAAGGTTTTAATATTGACAAAAATGAGGCGAAAGGTCATAAAATCGCCAAACTAACGGAACGAACGCCTTAAAACTCAAAACAAATATACTAAACATGAAGAAGGGGGTCCAGAAAAAGCGAGTAGTACCCCCCCTTTAAACTATCCTGGGAGTAAGGAGGAGGTGGTGGGAGGGGAGGAACAACAACTGGTGACTCTACCAAGACGATCGGGGGAGGTTTTTAGTTGATTCCCTAGACTTCCATCAAGCTTAAAATTACTCCCCCTAGACCCCCTTTCAAGATAAATTACATTTTTCGGTAGAAAAATGTCCCGGCCGAAGGCCGGTTCCCCTAAATTACAGGCTCGCTATCGCAAGGAAAAAAATCGACACCTAAATGGCACGAATGGTCTTAAAATTGACAGAAATGGGGCGAAGGTTCTTAAAATCGCCAAACTAATGGGGCGAACGTCTTAAAATCGCCAAACTAATGGCACGAACGTCTTCAAATCTCAAAACCTAATGGGGCTCAGCATGAGGGAGAAAGGGATCAAGAAAAAATTCTCCAGGTGGAATTATCCCCTTAAGTATAATGATGACGGGGAGGTCTGAAACGGTCTGTACTCTGAAGGGTTATATACAGTCTTAACCCTCTCTGTACCAGGACGTGTGTTATATTATATTCTAGCTGTATTTAGACGATTTTGTGCAGCTTAGGAAGGAACTCTAGCAATAGTATGGCTTCAAACGATCTCAATCAAAACTATCTCAATCAAGGACCTCTAGCAATAATACGCTTCAAACTATCTCAGTCAACCCTTTGAAACTACCGCAGACCCTTCCAAAACTGCGTAATATCGTCTAAATATAGCTGTGATGAAATATAACATACGTCGCTGGTACTCAAAGGGGTTAAGGGTAATTATAATAAATACAATCATTTAGTGAGTAAAAGAAAGAAAATGCGAGGATAAATGAACTCAAAGTGAGCTAAACGTTAAACAGTCTACCAGAGATAGTAGTGAATGAAGAGCATGATAGTAAGACTGGTGACTCTGCCTAGATGATCGGTCGTTGTCCTCATTGACTTATTAGTATGATGACGGGGAGAGGGGTATGTCGTGAACGGTCTGTACTCTGAACATGGGGGAGGGGAGAGTCGACCCCTTCTCATTTTAAGGGGAGGGGGTTGTTATTTTTTTATGGACCCCCCTTCTCCCTCATGTTTAGCCCCGTTAGTTTTAAAATGTTAAGACGTTCGGCCCATTATTTTGTCGATTTTAAGACTTTCGTCCCACTTCTTTGTCAATATTAAGACCTTTCGTGCCATTTAGGTGTTGATTTTGTCCTTGCGAGCGATAGAGATCCTATAATTTAGGAGGGACCAGCCTTCGGCCGGAACATTTCTCTACCGAAAAAAAATTAAACACATGTTCTTGAAGGGGGTTCTTGGGGGTTTGTTTTGTTTAAGCTTCATGGAGGTCTAGGGAGGAAACTAAAGTAATGATAAACATATAAATAGATACGCCAATAAACACGCCCATCCCCCCCCCCCCCTTTAAAACATACACCATCCTAACACAAACAAACACAATCATAACAAAAAACATCCACAATCATAACACAAACATACACAATCACAACACAAACATACACAATCATAACAAAAACATACACAATCATAACAATCATAACAAAAACATACACAATCATAACACAAACATACACAATCATAACAAAAACATACACAATCATAACACAAACACACACTCATAACACAAACAGCCACAATCATAACACAAACATACACAATCATAACAAAAACATACACAATCATAACACAAACATACACAATCATAACAAAAATATACACAATCATAACAAAAACATACACAATCATAACACAAACATACACAATCATAACACAAACATACACAATCATAACACAAACATACACAATCATAACACAAACATACACAATCATAACAAAAACATACACAATCATAACACAAACATACACAATCATAACACAAACATACACAAGCTAACAAAAACATACACCATCATAACACAAACATACACAATCATAACACAAACATACACAATCATAACACAAACATACACAATCATAACACAAACATACACCATCATAACACAAACATACACAATCATAACACAAACATACACAAACATACACAATCATAACACAAACATACACAATCATAACACAAACATACACAATCATAACAAAAACATACACAATCATAACAAAAACACACAATCATAACAAAAACACACAATCATAACACAAACACACACAATCATAACAAAAACACACACAATCATAACACAAACATACACAATCATAACAAAAACATACACAATCATAACACAAACATACACAATCATAACACAAACATACACAATCATAACAAAAACATACACAATCATAACACAAACATACACAATCATAACACAAACATACACAATCATAACACAAACATACACAATCATAACACAAACATACACAATCATAACACAAACATACACAATCATAACACAAACATACACAATCATAACACAAACATACACAAACATACACAATCATAACACAAACATACACAATCATAACAAAAACATACACAATCATAACAAAAACACACAATCATAACACAAACACACAATCATAACACAAACACACACAATCATAACAAAAACACACACAATCATAACACAAACATACACAATCATAACAAAAACATACACAATCATAACACAAACATACACAATCATAACACAAACATACACAATCATAACAAAAACATACACAATCATAACACAAACATACACAATCATAACACAAACATACACAATCATAACACAAACATACACAATCATAACACAAACATACACAATCATAACACAAACATACACAATCATAACACAAACATACACAAACATACACAATCATAACACAAACATACACAATCATAACAAAAACATACACAATCATAACAAAAACACACAATCATAACAAAAACACACAATCATAACACAAACACACACAATCATAACAAAAACACACACAATCATAACACAAACATACACAATCATAACAAACTGAATACAAACCCCATATTTTCGTCTAGTTAGCATTGGAAGAAGATAATGTGAAACAAGACTATTAACACAACTTGGATTATTAGTAAACCATCCCCCAGAGTTGAACATGTAAATTAGTCGAGCGAATACGGGCCATAATATACAAACAAATGAAAACAAGCGAAACTAGAAGTAAATGAATAATCGAATTAGTATGAAAGGAAACAGTGAAGGAAAGGCGCAATTATAGAGCTATATGTCTGTCTGTATTGTCTGTCCAAGGTCTGTTAAGGGGAGGCAGACCGTGTTTCTGGCCCCCCTTCTCTCCCTCAGGTTTAACCCCACTTGTTTGAGATTATAAGACGTTCGCCCCATTAGTTTGCCGATTTTAAGACCTTTCGCCTAATTTCGTTGTCAATTTTAAGACCTTTTCGTGCCCTTTAGGTGTCGATTATTTCCTGGCGAGGAATAGCGACCTTGCAATTTAAAGAGGAACGGCCCTTCGGCCGGGAAATATTTCTACTGAAAAATGTACACATTTATCTTGAAGTGGGGTCTAGGGGGGGGGGGGGGGGTTCTAAGCTTGATGGAGGTCTAGGGAGGAAACTAAAAATATATATGAATAAATGAATTAATAGAGCAAACAAACGGCCAGCCTTCCCTTAATTGAGGTCAATGTCTTGAATCAGTTAGCATGCTGATGGTGGTGAGAGAAGTGTGAACGGTCTGCATGGTCAATCATTGGGGGGTACCGGAGCTATTCCTATAATGCTTTACTAATCAGATCAATAGTAAACGTTCGATTTAGTCCTCGATTATTTATATTTGTATTTGTGTCTCTTTGGCTGTGTGTCTTATAATAATAATAATAATAATAATAATAATTATAATAGTACTAGTACTACGACTACTACTGCTACTACTCATAATATTAATTATAATAATAATAATAATAATAATGATAATAATGCAAATACTGGAACTTTATATATAATTATATACAGTATATATATATATATACGGTATATATATATATATATATATATATATATATATATATATATATATATATACAAACACAGTATATATATTCTGTCTGTGTATCTATCTATCTGTTTAATTGAGGTCGTTGTTCTGATTGGTTTGGTATGATGGTGGTGGTGAGAGGAGAGTGAGTGGTCTGCATGTTAAATCATTGGGAGGTAGCTGGATATTTTTACACCTGATTGACGATTCCAAGGCGATTATCTCGATCCACTCGATCCAGTCAGGCGATTCAATCCTCTGTACAGGCTGTGTTTATGTGTGTGTGTGTGTATGAGAGAGAGAGAGAGAGAGAGAGAGAGAGAGAGAGAGAGAGAGAGAGAGAGTTGTGTTGTGTTGTGTTGTGTGTGTAATACTAATAATAATAATACAAATAATCGGCGTGTGTGTGTGTGTTTTTTTTTATTTTTTATGTTGCGTTTTGCTGTATTTTGTTACGTATTACGTTGTGGTATAAATTGTATTGCGTTAAGGTATGTTGTGTGTGTGTGTAGGTTGAATTATGTTGTGTGGGTGTTTGTGTGGGTGTGTTTCTATTGTGTTATCTAACTTTACTCTTATGTTTGCCATCTCTCTCTCTCTCTCTCTCTCTCTCTCTCTCTCTCTCAGCATTCCCTCACTCCCACGGCTCCACCTCTACCGTTACCAGAACCGCTAGAAAGAGAGAGAGAGAGAGAGAGAGAGAGAGAGAGAGAGAGATGAACTGAACTGAACATAACGAACAAGAAAGCCCAAGAACACGAAAGAGGGAGAAGGGAGAGGGAGCCGAAAATACAGGAGAACGAACAGAAAGAGAAGAAGAAACAAGCGAGGGAGAGAGAGAGAGAGGGGGGATAAAATACACGAGAACTAATTAGAAAGCGCAAGAAAACGAGAGAGAGAGAGAGAGAGAGAGAGAGAGTGTGAGAGAGAGAAAACTAAACTGAACGAATAAGAAAGACCAAAACAACGAGGGAGAGAGAGGGAGAGGGGGAACTGAACTGAACGAACACAAACGCGAAAGAGTGGGGGAGAGATAGAAGGAGGGGGAACTGAACTGAACTGAACTGAACGAACAAGAAAGACCAAGCAAACGAGCAAACGAGCAAGGGAGAGAAAGGATACAACACACGAGAACGAACAATAAAGACCAAGAAGACGAGCGAGAGCAAGAGAGAGAGACGAGAAACCCCAAGAAAACGAGGGAGAAGGAGGGAAGGAGGGGGAACTAAACTGAACGGAACGGTGGTGGTGGTGGTGGTGGTATGAGGTAACTCCCGGTTGTTGTCCTCCTTACCTAGTACAATGAAAGTGACGCCCCACAGTACAGAGAGGGAAAACCTTTGGAGGGTCTGGTGCTGGTGGTGTTGTTGGCGGCTTCCTGGAGGAGCTTACTGTCACTGTCTCATGGTCACTATCACGGCTGCTATCACTATTTGTCATAATCACTGTATTTGCCACTTTATTTGTCACTGTATTAGTCAGTATTGCTGTATGTGTCACTGTATTTGTTGCTATGCCTCTCACTGCCATGGTCACTATCACGGCCGTCACTGTCACGGCCGCTGACGCTAATTGTCACTGTATTAGTCAGTATTGCTGTATGTGTCACTGTATTTGTTGCTATGCCTCTCACTGTCATGGTCACTGCCATGGTCACTGCCACGGCCGCTGACGCTAATTGTCACTGTATTTGTCACTATAACTATTGTTCACGCTAGTTATGACTAACATAGCTACTATCATTGATCAAATGATGAACCTTGCAGTTAGTATAAAATTCACCCTTCTCACCTTTAGTTCATATTAGTCAATAAGTTCAATGTATTTTAAGGGGAGGTTTTTAGTTTGGTCTCTAGATATCCATCAAGCTTAAGATTACACCCCCTTGAGCCCCTTTCAAGATAAATTTGTACATTTTTCGGTAGAAAAATGTCCCGGCTGAAAGCCGGTTCCTCTTAAATTACAGGCTCGCTATCGCTCGCCAGGATAAAATCGACACCTAAATTGCACGAAAGGTCTTAAAATTGACGGAAATGGAGCGAAAGTTCTTAAAATCGCCAAACTAATGGGGCGACTGTCTTAAAATCTCAAAAGCAATGGGGCTAAACATGAGGGAGAGAGGGGTCCAGAAAAAAAACCCTCAAATCTCCCCTTAACTTTCTAAGCATAATACAAGTTCTTTATTACTTAATTTCAAGGGCCTCTCTACACATCATTGTCAAGTAGTCTTGTTCATTTATTATCATATTTCAGTGTTTAATAGGGCCATTCTGATAGGATTGTGGCTAACATTACAAAAAATTAACATTACAAAAATTTGTATCGCCTACTTTTCATAATTAACAACATATTTCGCCACAAAATGGGTACATACCACTTTATCATAACAAAGGATAGAGAGAGAGAGAGAACAAATAGTTACTCACAGTCCTCTTTGTTCGGTTTATGATCGTTGTCATGATTCACAATGCTTGTTCTCAATTTCACCGTTTCGGTGACTTTCACAGTCATTGTCAATGTCATGATCACTGCTGACTGCCACTCCTGGTTATATTAGTATTCTGGTCACTGCAAATGTCATGATCAGTCAGTGTCAGGGCCATTGCGACTGTCATCCATTGTCAGTGCCAGGTTCTCAACACTCATCATAGTTGTTGTTGTTGTTCCCCAGGCTGTCTGACCGAACAGCTCCAAGGTCCCACGAGCAAGGCCAAGGCCATAACCGAGCACCCCCACAGAACCCTCCCTGCTTACCACTAAGAAAGCCCAGGTGACCGAAGCCGCTCCCAGGCGAGGAGCTGAGGAGGGTGCAGAAACGCCTGGAACGCCAAAGCCTCACCCTAGGCCCTGTGCCCCTCAGCAATTATGAAGGGAAAGTTGAGGGGCAACACGCATCATAGTGTTAAGGGGAGGCAGACCGTTTTTCTGGACCCCCTTCTCCCGAATGTTTAGCCCCACTAGTTTTGAGATTATAAGACGTTAGGCCCATTAGTTTGGCGATTTTAACACCTTTCGCCCCATTTCGTTGTCAATTTTAAGACCTTTCATGCCATGTAGGTGTCGATTATTTCCTGGCGAGTGATAGCGATCCTGCAATTTTAAGAGGAACCGGCCTTGTACAAATTTATCTTGAAGGGGGGTTTAGGGGGGGGTTTTCTAAGCTTGATGGAGGTCTGGGGAGGAAACTAAATTTGTTTATGAATACATGAATTAATAGACCAAACAAACAGACAGTCTCCCCTTAACATTAATAGACCAAACAAACAGACAGTCTCCCCTTAACATTAATTCCGAAAAGTTGACAGAATGAATGTAAAGCACCCGTTGAGGAGGAGCACTGAATGGAGTATAAGAGGCTCCTCCTCGAATGGAGTATAAGGGGCTCCTCCTCGAATGAATGTAAAGCACCCGTTGAGGAGAAGCACTGAATGGAGTATAAGGGGCTCCTCCTCGAATGAATGTAAAGCACCCGTTGAGGAGGAGCACTGAATTGAGTATAAGGGGCTCCTCGTCGAATGAATGTAAAGCACCCGTTGAGGAGGAGCACTGAATTGAGTATAAGGGGCTCCTCCTCGAATGAATGTAAAGCACCCGTTGAGGAGGAGCACTGAATTGAGTATAAGGGGCTCCTCCTCGAATGAATGTAAAGCACCCGTTGAGGAGGAGCACTGAATTGAGTATAAGGGGCTCCTCCTCGAATGAATGTAAAGCACCCGTTGAGGAGGAGCACTGAATTGAGTATAAGGGGCTCCTCCTCGAATGCCGTTGTTATTCACTGGTCATAGTCTGTGCCATTGTTCGGATTCTAATATATATACTAGAATGCAAGCACCTCACTGCAATAGGTACAGATATGTATATATATATGTTTTTGTGTGGTCATTATTCTTTATTATATAATTACAGTGTGTGTGTGTGTGTGTGTGTTTATGTGTGAGTGTGTGAGTGTGTGTGTGTGTTTTTTTTTTTTTTTGTTTTTTTTTTTTTTTTTAATAGTACGCTTATATATTTTATTTATCGTGCCAATATAATCATGGCCAATATTAGGATCCTTGTTATTATGAAGGTAACTCAGTGGTGTCGGGACTGTTATTCATTTGTCAAGTTCCCACCCACCGCTCGTCACATTCAGAGTCACGGTCATTGTCAAGGCGAGATGATCTACTAGCTATATTCACATTCAGACCACTCGCTGTTCATTTTATAACTCTTTACTATAACATTCTAGTGTGTTATATTAGTTGTATTAAGGAGAGGTATTTAGTTTGTTCCCTAGACCTCCATCAACCTTAAAATTACACCCCCTTGAGTCCCTTTCAAGATAAATTTGTACATTTTTCGGTAGAAAAATTTCCCGGCCAAAGGCCGGTTCCTCTTAAATTACAGGCTCGCTATCGCTCGCCAGGATAAAATCGACACCTGAATTGCACGAAAGGTCTTAATATGGGGTGAAAGTTCTTAAAATCGCTAAACTAATGGGGCAAACGTTCTATAATATCAAAAGCAATGGGGCTAAACATGAGGGAGAAAGGGGTCAAGCAAAAAATCCCTCAAGTGGAGATCTGCCCTTAACCCTTCTGAGTACCAGTGACGTGTGTTATATTTTATTCTAGCTATATGTAGACGATATTAGGCAGCTTAGGAAGGATTTGTGGTAGTTAAAAGGGTTGGTTGAGATAGTTTGAAGTCTTATTATTGCTAGAGGTCCTTCCTAAGCTGAATAACATCGTATAATCATTGCCAAAATATAATTAAAGGGATGCCACTGGTACATAACGGGTTAAGGGGAGGTCTCCACTTGAGGGATTTTTTTTCTTGACCCCTTTCTCCCTCATGGTTAGCCCCATTGTTTTTGAGATTTTAAGACGTTTGCCCCCATAAGTTTGGTGATTTTAAGAATTTCCGCCCCATTCTGTCAATTTTAAGACCTTTCGTGCAATTTAGGTGTCGATTTTATCCTGGCGAGCGATAACGAGCCTGTAATTTAAGAGTAACCGGCCTTCGGCCGGGAAATTTTTCTACCGAAAAATGTACAAATTTATCTTGAAAGGTGGTCAAGGGGGTGACATTTTAAGATTGCTGGAGGAGTAGGAAACAAACTTAAAACCTCCCCTTAAGAACATAAGAACATAAGAAAATGGGAGTCTGCAGAAAGCCGATTGGCCTAAGCAAGGCAGATCCCTGTCCCACACAACCCCAATTCAATTACAAAGCCCAATTATAGGCTTCACACTCTAATACCCTGAGGATCATCTTACCAAAACGGTTAGAGATTAACGCAGGATTATGGAGGTCTGCAGAGCGCTGATTGGCCCAACCCGGCTGATCCCCCTTCACACCCAACCCTTCTCGTCCATATGCTTATCTAATTTTATCTTAAAGCTCCCTACAGTTTTAGATCCCACTATAGCACTTGGTAGTCCATTCCACCCATCTACAACTCTGTTTCTACGTTTCTACGTTTCTATATAGTTTAGCATTGTTTTACCAGTATCGAAGTCTTAATTTTAACACTCCATTGTGGTTTTGAGTAATTAACCACTTCTGTACCGGCGACGTCCTTTTTATGTTCTTATAGCTACATTTAGACGACCTTATGAAGCTTAGGAAGGATATATGGGAGCTAAAAGGACTAATTGAGATAGTCTGAAACCTTGGAATGAGTAGACGGCCTTCAGAAGCTGTACACAATCGTTTAATAGTGGTCAGAATAGAATGGAAAATGAAATAGAAATAGAAATAGAATGAATGAAAAGTACGGTCGCGCTAACAAGTCACGTCCCAGCTGTCATTACGTTTGGCTCGCTCTGTGCTGTATTAATGTCTGTCAGATGTTGCATAGGGTGGGTAAGTGCAGGAACATGTTGGTATATCTCACTCAAAAATAAGAAATCATGAGTAGATATTGCTGATACCAATTATTGATCAAAACATACTTGGTGCCGAGACATCACTTATTAGCGCGACTGTACATCACCGGTACAGAAGGGGTTAATGTTCATATTTTGTTTCTAAGTTTGTTCCATTGTTATTTCGGTCAATATAATGGACTTTGTAAATGTCAAGCAAGTTAAGGGGAGATGGTTCACTTTTTGGGCGATTTTTGCATGTATTCATTATTTTTCTAGTTTCCTCCCTAGACCTTCATCAAATTAAAAAAAAAAAAACATCCATTAGATCCCCCTTCTAGATTAATTTTTAAATTTTTCGGTCGAAAAATGTTCCGGCCGAAGGCCGGTTCTTCCAACATTACAGGCTCACTATCGTTCGCCAGGGAAAAAAAATCGACACCTAAATAGCACGAAAGGTCTAAATATTGACGAAGAAATGGTGCGAAAGGTCTTAAAATCGACTAACTAATGGGGCAAACATCTTAACATCTGAAAACTAATGGGGCTAAATATTAGGGAGAAAGTGGTCCAGAAAAGCGGCCCATCCCCCCTTAATGTCAGAGTCACTATGTCTTACTCTTTGTCGGGGGGGGGGGGGGGTGGGCGGGGGGGGGGGGGGGGGGGGGGGGGGGGGGGGGGTTCGAAACACTTCTCATATTCACTGCCATTGTCACTGTCATTGTCACTGTCAAGGCGATAAGAAATACTCGCGATATTGCCATTCAAACCGCTCGCTGTCTTCATCGTAACTCTTTGTCGGGGGGGTTCCAAACACTTCTCATATTCACTGCCATTGCCACTGTCATTGTCATTGTCAAGGCGATAAGAAATACTCGCGATATTGCCATTCAAACCGCTCGCTGTCTTCATCGTAACTCTTTGTCGGGGGGGTTCGAAACACTTCTCATATTCACTGCCATTGTCACTGTCATTGTCATTGTCAAGGCGATAAGAAATACTCGCGATATTGCCATTCAAACCGCTCGCTGTCTTCTTCGTAACTCTTTGTCGGGGGGGTTCCAAACACTTCTCATATTCACTGCCATTGTCATTGTCAAGGCGATAAGAAATACTCGCGATATTGCCATTCAAACCGCTCGCTGTCTTCATCGTAACTCTTCTTTTTTGTATTACCGGTACATTCCTTTGTGTTTAGGAATAAGAATGTTTATATATCTTATTGTCGCGATTCTGTATTATATCATTCCAGTGTTATTGATTACGAATAATGCCTGGACAGAATTATTTATCCTTTTACACCATCAAGACAGTTAACATTGATGCACCAACATGGCGTCCGAAGTCAAAGTTGTCCCCTCTCCCTCCTTCCTACGGGCTCGTTAGGGTTGTATATATCAAGTGTCTCATTGGGCTTGTTGGACCAGTTCATCCGGTGGTTGTGGTTGTTGGTGTTGGTGTTGGTGTTGTTGTTGTTGTTGTTGGTGTTGGTGTTGTTGTTGTTGTTATTCCATTCACAGCCTCTGGGGTAGTCTGCTCCATCCTACACATTCTAGAAAAACTTATCAATGTTAAGGGGAGGTTTTTAGTGTGTTTCCTAGACTTCCATCAAGCTTGAAATTACACCCCCTTGACCCCCTTTCAAGATAAATTTGTACATTTTTCGGTAGAAAAATTTCCTGGTCGAAGGCCGGTTCCTATTAAATTACAGGCTCGCTATCGCTCGCCAGGAAAAAATCGACACCTAAATGGCACGAAAAGTCTTAAAAGTGACATAAATGGGGTGAAAGTTCTAAACATCGCCAAACTAATGGGGCGAACGTCTTAAAATCTAAAAAACAATGGGGCTAAACATGAGGGGGAAAGGGGTAAAGAAAAAAATCCCTCAAGTGGAAATCTCCCCTTAAGGGGACAGTGGCTGTCTATTAATTCATATATTCATATATTTTTGTTAGTTTCCTCCTTAGACCTCCATCAAGCTTAGAAAAACACCCCCTCGACCCCCCTTCAAGATAGATATGTAAATTTTTCGGTAGAAAAATTTCCCGGCCAAAGGCCGATTCCTCCTAAAATTACAGGCTCGCTATCGCTCGCCAGGAAAAAATCGACACCTAAATGGCACGAAGGGTCCTAATATTGAAAAGAAATGGGGTGAAAGGTTATAAATTACCCAAACTAATGGAACCAACGTCTTAAAATCTCAAAACTAGTGGGGCTAAACATTAGGGAGAAGGGGGTCCAGAAAAACGGTCTGTGTCCCCTTAATATTTTATTAAGTTAGAGTAAAGATTGAGACTTTCAGTATTTATGACGCCTCTCTTCATACTTTTCTGACTATCACTTGATGATTTTATTAGGCTTAGGAAGGATCTTTGGGAATCCAGAAGGCAAAATGTGTATCAATCAACATCTTGACTACTGCAGATCCTTTCGAAGCTGAATAGACCAAATAGTCCCTCCCTGTGCCACCTGTGTAATGGATAAGATGTTATAGTTATCAAGTTGAGTCACGGCTCCGTTAGATAATGGACCTGGAGACAATCTTCTTATCATCATCAAGTCCGTCCGTTTGATTCAGTTAGCTAAATGGTTGTTATGGTTGAAGTCAAAGGGTTTATTGAGATGGTGTTTAACCCTTTCCTAAATCGTGTGCACGGTAATTATACAATAGGACAATCGTGTTTGAGCTAGAATAAAAAAAAAAAATAAAAAAAAAAAAAAAAACAATGTAATAAAATAGAGTAAATAAATCATATAACAGCCTTTAAGATGCAATACAATGACGCCATCTAAGACAAGGGGTTCAATGTTTCGGAGTAATGGAGATGATGTTATGGTGATTATAAGTCAGTCATGCGAACACTAGTCCGTTACATCCTAATGAACGTAAGAGATCTGTTTAGGGGAGGTATTTAGTTTGGTCCCTACGTTTTCATCAAGCTTAAAATTACACCCCCTAGACCCCCTTTCAAGATAAATTTGTACATTTTTCGGTAGAAAAATGTCCCGGCGGCCGGAGGCCGGTTGCTCTTAAATTACAGGCTCGCTATCGCTCGCCAGGAAAAAATTGACACCTGAATGGCACGAAAGGTCTTAAAATTGACATAAATGGGGCAAAATATCTTAAAATTTCAAAACGACTAGGGCGAACGTCTTAAAATCTCAAAAGCTATGGGGCTAAACATGAGAGAGAAAGGGGTCCAGAAAGAAAAAAATCCCTCAAGTGGAAATCTCCCGTTAATTCTGTTTTATGAAGTCTGTTCGTTCGCTTGACGACTTTCTTCCGTTTATGATTGGATTTTGTTACCGGGAGGATTCATGACAGTCAAAGGGGTAATGGAGATAGATTGTAGTCCTGCCTAAATCGTGTTCGAGCTGGAAGACAATACAATATTTATAATGTACGAAGTAGAATACAAAAAACAGAAAAACAAGTAAAGTTGAGATGCAATAAAATGGCTCCCATCTTAGACATGGGGTTAATTCTATCTTGCGTTCTTTCGATGATGTTATGACTATTAAGTTCAGTTATGCGAACACTAGGCCGTTATATCGTAATGAACGTAGGAGATCTGATTGTTAAGTCTGTTCGTTTACCTGAGCTTGGGGGCCAGGTGGATAATCGTTCTACAGGTCTTGCTGACTTATAAGCAGGGTGCCGAACGGAAACCAGTCCATTATATTAGAAGTTAAGGGGGGTGGCTTGTATCCATTCGGCCCCATTCAGCCTACTGTTTAAGACGTTTACTCCCATCCAGGTGTCGATTTTTTCCTGGCGAGCGGTAGCGAGCCAGCATATTTTTATAAATGTTTTGACAGCAGGCTAAATGTGTACTTTTTTCGATAGAAAAATGTCTCCGGCGAAGCTCGATTTCTCCATACAATGCTGGCTTGCTATAGCTCGCAAGGAAGAAATCGACACCTGGATGGGGAGAAATAGTGGTGTGTTACTCAGTTACTTGTTCGTCAAGGGGAATTCACGCAATGCGAGCTAAGCTCATTATTATCGCGCCTCCTTAACTGGGAATGTATTGCGTGAAATGCATGTTAAGTGTTTTATGTACTGTTGGAATGGCTGTGGATGTGTGTGTAGTCTGTATTTTAGCCAATGGGCGACATCGGAAACGAAGGCTTAGGGTGGATCTGTATGGTACCATTCTCACTATAGACGGTACCGTCTCGCCCGAAGGCTTAGGTAGCCATCAGCTTAGGTGAACCATATGATACCCATCTCGCCTTGTACCATTTTTGCCAACCCCAGATGAGTGTGTGTGTGTGTGTGTGGGTGTGGGTGTGGTGTATGTGTGGGTGTGGGTGTGGTGTATGTGGGTGTGGTGTATGTGTGTGTGTGTGTGTGGTGTATGTGTGTGTGTGTTTAGTGAAGCCTACACCAGACCGCTACCAACACACAATATATAATACATTTCACAGTGCATGATTTCCGAACGCAGATCAGGCGTTTCGGGTTCGGTTTCGTGGCTGTCGGTCAGTTCGCCGGCGAGACTTTCCCCTTCTGACTTTTCGTTTATTCTATGTATGTATATGAAGAAGTCAAAAGGCAAAGCTGTCTGTAACAAGTGTACCCTGCTCTCCCCCCCCCCCCCAAAAAAAAAAAAGAGAGCTAAATTCAAGGTACGTTAGAGTGAACATATCTGGACACACTGAGCTTGAAGCATTTTATGGGGAGATTTCCACTGGAGCGATTTTTTTTCTGGATCCCTTTCTCCCTCATGATTAGTCCCATTGCTTTGGCATTTTAAGGTGTTCGCCCCACTAGTTTGGCGGTTTTAAGAACTTTCGCCCCATTTCTGTCAATTTTAAGACCTTTTGTGCCATTTAGGTGTCGAATTTTTCCTGGCGAGCGATAGCGAGCCTGTAAATTAAGAGGAATCAGCCTTTGGCCGGGAGATTTTTCTAACGAAAAATGTACACATTTATCTTGAAAGGGGGTCTAGCTTGATGGAGGTGTAGGGAACAAACAAAAAACCTCCCCTTAAGTCATAGGATGAGGGTAAGGTCAGGTTTCGTATGAGGGAAGCGAGTCTAAAACACTGGCGAAGGGGCTTGGAGACGAATCGACCCCCCCCTCCCTCCCTTCCGTAACGGTTTCCCTCGCTAGTGACACCTGAGTTTAGTGTTACGTGACGCTCCGGCCCATCAGTCACACCACCACACCGCTGCATAATTACTGTTACAACAATGTCACAGTATCGGAGTAATATATACATGTGTTGTATTGGGGTATCCTCTTCCGGTAGTTTATCCGAGTCACAGTATCGGAGTAATATATACATGTGTTGTATTGGGGTATCCTCTTTCGGTAGTTTATCCGAGTCACAGTATCGGAGTAATATATACATGTGTTGTATTGGGGTATCCTCTTCCGGTAGTTTATCCGAGTCACAGTATCGGAGTAATATATACATGTGTTGTATTGGGGTATCCTCTTCCGGTAGTTTATCCGAGTCACAGTATCGGAGTAATATATACATGTGTTGTATTGGGGTATCCTCTTCCGGTAGTTTATCCGAGTCACAGTATCGGAGTAATATATACATGTGTTGTATTGGGGTATCCTCTTCCGGTAGTTTATCCGAGTCACAGTATCGGAGTAATATATACATGTGTTGTATTGGGGTATCCTCTTCCGGTAGTTTATCCGAGTCACAGTATCGGAGTAATATATACATGTGTTGTATTGGGGTATCCTCTTCCGGTAGTTTATCCGAGTCACAGTATCGGAGTAATATATACATGTGTTGTATTGGGGTATCCTCTTCCGGTAGTTTATCCGAGTCACAGTATCGGAGTAATATATACATGTGTTGTATTGGGGTATCCTCTTCCGGTAGTTTATCCGAGTCACAGTATCGGAGTAATATATACATGTGTTGTATTGGGTATCCTCTTCCGGTAGTTTATCCGAGTCACAGTATCGGAGTAATATATACATGTGTTGTATTGGGGTATCCTCTTCCGGTAGTTTATCCGAGTCACAGTATCGGAGTAATATATACATGTGTTGTATTGGGGTATCCTCTTCCGGTAGTTTATCCGAGTCACAGTATCGGAGTAATATATACATGTGTTGTATTGGGGTATCCTCTTCCGGTAGTTTATCCGAGTATATTTAGTGTATAGTATAACATGTGTTGTATTGGGGTATCCTCTTCCGGTAGTTTCACTTATAGTCTTCTTTTATAAGGGGAGGTCATTATATATGTGTATATTTATGCATTCATTATTATTATTTAGTCTATATGTGTATATTTAGTTTATGTGTATATTTAGTTTATATGTGTATATTTAGTTTATATGTGTATATTTAGTTTATATGTGTATATTTAGTTTATATGTGTATATTTAGTTTATATGTGTATATTTAGTGTATATGTGTATATTTAGTGTATATGTGTATATTTAGTGTATATGTGTATATTTAGTGTATATGTGTATATTTAGTTTATATGTGTATATTTAGTTTATATGTGTATATTTAGTTTATATGTGTATATTTAGTTTATATGTGTATATTTAGTTTATATGTGTATATTTAGTTTATATGTGTATATTTAGTTTATATGTGTATATTTAGTTTATATGTGTATATTTAGTGTATATGTGTATATGTGTATATTTAGTGTATATGTGTATATTTAGTGTATATGTGTATATTTAGTTTATATGTGTATATTTAGTGTATATGTGTATATTTAGTTTATATGTGTATATTTAGTTTATATGTGTATATTTAGTTTATATGTGTACAGTATATTTAGTGTATATGTGTATATTTAGTTTATATGTGTATATTTAGTTTATATGTGTATATTTAGTGTATATGTGTATATTTAGTTTATATGTGTATATTTAGTGTATATGTGTATATTTAGTTTATATGTGTATATTTATGCATTCATTATTATTATTTAGTTTCCTCCGTAGACCTCCATCAAGCTTTAACAAAATTGTATATACAAATAAAATAAATAAATCTCTAACTTCCGCCTTCCAGGTAATTTTTTGCATTTTCCGGTAGGAAAATGCATCGGCCGAAAGCCAGTTCCTCCTAGTAAATTGCAGGCTCGCTATCAATCGCCCGAAAAATAAATTTATACTTTAAATGGCACAAAAGGTCTTAAAATCGCCAAACTAATGGGGCTAAATATGAAGAAGAGTAATCCCCCCCCCCCCCAGGCTCACTATCGTATGCCAAGATAAAAATCGACACCTAAATAGCACGAAAGGTCTTAATATTGACAACAAAATGGGACGAAAGGTCTTAAAATCGACAAACTAATAGAGCAAGCATCTACAAAATCTGGAAACTAATGGGGCTACACAGACAAATAACCCATCTCCCCTTAAGTGTAAATTCGCCAGGTTATTACAAACAGACTATAGGGTTATTAGGGAGTCGAATTTGGCAGCTCGTTATCACCTTCTGTACCGGCGACGTCTTTTTCACTCTATTCTAGCTATATTTAGACGGTTTCATGCAGTTTAAGAAAGATCTGTGGTGGTAAAAAGGGTTAAGGGGAGGTTTCTAGTTTGTTTCCTACTCCTCCAGCAATCTTAAAATGTCACCCCTTGACCCCCTTTCAAGATAAATTTGTACATTTTTCGGTAGAAAAATGTCCCGGCCGAAGGCCGCTTACTCTTAAATTACAGGCTCGCTATCGCTCGCCAGGATAAAATCGACACCTAAATTGCACGAAAGGTCTTAAAATTGACAGAATGGGGCGGAAATTCTTAAAATCACCAAACTAATGGGGAAATCGTCTTAAAATCTCAAAAGCAATGGGGCTAACCATGAGGGAGAAAGGGGTCAAGAAAAAAATCCCTCAAGTGGAAATCTCCCCTTAAGTGAGATAGTTCGAAGCACGTTAATGGCTGGAGGCCCCTTTTGAAACTGAATAAAATCGTCTAATAGTTGCCAGAATAAAATAAATAAGAGGTTCTTTAGCAGAGTAAGGCTAAGATACACTATACTCCATTCGTGATAGGTAGGCCAGAAACCGTGACCCCTAACCTCCGTAACCCCTAACCTCCCTAACTCCAAAAGGGCTAGAGCTAATGGGCTGCACATTTCCACACCTATTCCCTGGCTGACGCTTCTCTAATGGTAGAAATATTGACTCAATTGACCACTTGCGAGTTTCAGGCTATAAGGAAGTTGGAGCTAAGAGTTGTTGTTGTTGTTGTTGTTCCCTAAGCTGCCTGGCCGAACAGCCCCGAGTCCCTGAGAAAGGCCATGGCCACGATCGGGCTTTCCCACAGAGCTCTCATTGAGTGTAGATTGTGTTGTTGGCGTAAGTGGTTGTGTGAAATGCAGTCTTCTATGATGTGTTTAATGGTATGGGGTGCTGTGTTACATCCCGGGCAGGCGTCGACAACGGAGTCATCCAGTCTCTTCTGATAGCTCAGGAGAGCTGGATGGTGTCCGCATCTCAGCCTGGCCAGGTGGACTCTGTCCTCGCGAGGAAGGGAGGATTCGGAAGGATGGATTTCGGGAGGTCGTGCATGCAGCTGTGTGTTGTCTGTGAGTGAGTGGATGGATCGGTGAGAGATATGAGTATGGATGTGCTTCTGGAAGTTGGTTCGGGGTGGGAGGGAGGGAGAGAGGACAATAATTGTGTGTGATACCGTGTGCTGGGTGTTGTTTTGATATTTCTTGGTGTCTGTGGGTGTGTTGCCATGTAGTTTAGTGGGTGGTCTTGGTTCGTGGAGGCTGCTGCCAGGAATTGAGTGCCTCTCATGTCCAGATGGTCTTTGACTTTGAGGATTTTGGTTTCTTGATGTAGGTGATCTGTGGGTGCAGTAGCTGTGCAGCCTGTAATGATCTTCAGGGCTTTGTTTTGAATAGTCTGTAAGGTCTTATGATGTGTTTCAGCTAGGTTAGAAGCCCAGGCTGGGCTTGCGTATTCCATCACTGATGGAAGGGTGGTAGTTTCTTTGTTGTGTCCAAATTTTGTGTGAGCAAGTGACCTGAGGGCGTTAAGTCTGGGTGTCAGTTTCTTTTTAATGTTTGTGGTGTGCTGTGGTGTGGAGCTAAGAGTATCGATATTTAGCAGAGTTAAGGGGAGATCTCCACTTGAGTTTTTTTTTCTTGACCCCTTTCTTCCTCATGTTTAGCCCTATTGCCTTTGATATTATAAAACGTTTGCCCCATTAGTTTAGCGATTTTAAGAACTTTCACCCCATATTAAGACCTTTCGTGCAATTCAGGTGTCAATTTTATCCTGGCGAGCGATAGCGAGCCTGTAATTTAAGAGGAACCGGCCTTCGGCCGGGACATTTTTCTACCGAAAAATGTACAAATTTATCTTGAAAGGGACTCAAGGGGGTGTAATTTTAAGCTTGATGGAGGTCTAGGGAACACACTAAATACCTCCCCTTAACAAGACCAATACGGTCGTAGTACATTGATTAATACACAAAGCCAAAGTAATTATACTACCTATCAACCGAATTATTATTGCATTTCTGTTCTTTATCGATATTTATGGCTCCAACTTCCTTATAGCCTTATTATTACTCTAGGCGTTATTTTGTTATAGTGTTCAAGAGTTTTGGCCTAAGGATAATGAATAGAACAAGTGTGATACAAATAATACTAATAATAATAATAATAATAATAAGAAGAAGAAGAATACAAAGGTTGAACTTCCTTTATGCCCAAAATTCGCTAGTGGTCAATTACGAGAGACCTAGTTACTAAGTTGAATAAAATTATGTAACGTTAGATTTAAATAAATATAATGGAGGGTCATCGCACTGCACGGTTTAAACGGTCTGTGGGATTTTATTTCTGCAGTGGTTTTTCGGTTCATTGACTCGTAGGTCGTGGGTTACGTAGGTGGTGGTGGTGGTTTGTATTGTGGTGTGGAGGTGGGGTGGATAATGTGGTGGTGGTGGTGTGTATTGTGGTGTGGAGGTGGGGTGGAGATAGTGGTGGTGCTGGTGTGGAGGTGGGGTGGAGGTAGTGGTGGGGGTGGGATTGTGGTGTGGAGGTGGGGTGGATAATGTGGTGGTGGTGGTGTGTATTGTGGTGTGGAGGTGGGGTGGAGATAGTGGTGGGGGTGGGGGTGATGGCAGTGGTGGTGGGGTGTATTGTGGTGGTGGTGGTGGAGTGTATTGTGGTGGTGGAGGTGGGGTGGAGGTAGTGGTGATGGTGGAGTGTATTGTGGTGGTGGACGTTGGGTGGAGGTAGTGGTGGTGCCGGTGGTGGTGGAGAGTATTGTGGTGGTGGTGGGGGTGGGGTGGGGGTAGGGGGGTGATGTTGATGGTGGATATTGTGGTGGTGGTGGTGATTGCAGTGGTAGTGGAGGTTATTGTGATGGTGGAGATATCTTGTTGGCAATAGTCTTGGGAATGGTGATAATAGTAGAGGTGATAATAGTGATGATGATGTTAGTGGTGGTAGTAGTGGTGGAGGTGGTGGTGATGGAATATAAGGACCTAACTGTTGATTCAAGACAGACAACCTTTACCTTATTTGTGTAGTGGTTTACGGTTCATTGTATCATAGGTTTGGGTTACGTAGGTTGTGGAGGTGGGGTGGAGGTAGTGGTGGTGGTGGAGAGTATTGTGGTGGTGGTGATGGCAGTGGTGGTGGTGGAGGTGATGATGGAGGCAGTGATAGTGGTAGTGATGGTGATGGTGGTAGTGTTAATGGTGGTGGTGCTATTAGTGATGGTGGTGGTAGAGGTGGTGGAGGTTATTGTAATGGTGGAGATATGGTGGTGATAATAATGATGTTGATGATGGTGTTAGTAGTAGTGGTAGTAGTGGTGTAGGTTATTGTGGTGGTGATGAAATATAAGGACCTAACTGTGGATTGAAGACCCTTACTATATTTCTGCAGTGGTTTTCGGTTCAATGACTCGTGGGTCGTGGGTTACGTATAGGGGTGGAGGTGGAGCTATTTTTACACTTTTCAACATATAAGGGCATAATTTCTTCTGGCTAACATTTTATTCAGCTTAGGAAGAATATCATGTAGCCTAATCTATTCAGCAATTGACCACTTGCGAGTTTCAGGCTATAAGGAAGTTAGAGCCGTGAACATAAAAATTAAACATAAGTGCATTAATAATGTACGTTTCTGATGGATAAATGGTATGGTGAATTGGGTTTTATGTATTTATATATATTATGTACTACGACCGTATTTTAGCTGTAAATTCTGTTAAATATCGTTGTCTACAGCTCCAAGTTCCTTATAGAACGAAACTCGCAAGTCGGCAATTAATAGGCTTCGAACTATGTCAATTAACCCTTTTTACTACCACTGATCCTTCCTGAACTGTACAAAATCGTCTAAATATAGCTAGAATAAAACTAAAAACTCGTCGATGGTATAGAAGGGATTAATACTAAAATCTATACCACTTAGCCAAACCCTCTGACTCCCACAGGCCCTTTCCAAGCTAAATATAATCGTCTAATTGAGGAAGAAGATTGCCTTTACCATAAAGAATAAATAGAAGAATTTATAGTCTAACTGTTGATTCATTAGTGGTAGTGGTGATGATAGTGGGTGGATGGGACTCGTTAGCCTTGGTCGGCAACTCATCTAGGGGAGACAACCTTATACAAATCCGGGTGGATGGGACTCGTCAGCCTTGGTTGGCAACCTGTCTAGGGGAGTAAACCTGATACAAATCCGTACTGCTTACTGTACTGTAAGGCAGGTTAGTGGATGGATTAGCCGAACACCACTGAAGAAAAATAGTGCTAACAAGATACACAGAGGGCCTCGGAGTCGGACGGATCCTAAATTGAGTGGTCAGTCCTGTAAGTCCTTCACAAAACTGGCTCGGGTTGTCCCTCTCACAGGGAATAGGTCCACTTGGGGGCATTCTGTGTATGGCCACCCTCGTAAGGGGAGTAAGGCGTCCGGCAATAGATAGATAGATAGATGATAGTGGTAGTGGTGATAATAGTGGTAGTGGTGATAATAGTGATGGTAGTGGTAGTGGTGATAATAGTGATGGTGGTGGTAGTGGTGATAATGGTGATGGTAGTGGTAGTGGTGATAATAGTGATGGTAGTGGTAGTGGTGATAATAGTGGTAGTGGTGATAATAGTGATGGTAGTGGTGATAATGGTGATGGTAGTGGTAGTGGTGATAATAGTGATGGTAGTGGTAGTGGTGATAATAGTGATGGTGATGATAGTGGTAGTGGTGATAATAGTGATGGTAGTGGTAGTGGTTATAATAGTGATGGTGATATGGTGATAGTAGTGGTAGTGGTGATAATAGTGATGGTGATGATAGTGGTAGTGGTGATAATAGTGATGCTGATGGTAGTGGTTATAATAGTGATGGTGATATGGTGATAGTAGTGATAATAGTGATGGTAGTGGTGATAATAGTGATGGTGATGGTGGTGGTAAACGTGGTGGAAGTGATTGTGATGATGGAGATATGGTGGTGATGGTGATGATAATAGGGATGATGATGGTGGTGGTAGAGGTAGTGGAGGTGTTTGTGGTGATGAATTAGTATAAGGACCTAACTGTTGATTCATGACGACAACCTTTACTAATTTTCTGCAGTGGTTTGGTGGTGGTAATAGTCTTAGTAGTGGTGATAGTGGTGGTAATTTTAGAGGTGGTGGAAATTATTGTGATGATGAAGTATAGGCCTTAGTAACTGTTGATTCACGACTGACAACCCTTACTATATGTCTGCAGTGGTTTTAGGTTCGTTGACTCGTGGGTCGTAGGTTAGGTAGTAGTGGTGGTGGTGGTTGTGATGGTGATATAGGATGTGTGGTGGTATGGTAGTAATGGTGGTAATGGTGATGGTGGTGGTATTGTTGGTAATAGTAATGGTGGTGGTAGTAATTATGGGGGTGGTAGAGGTGGTGGATACTTTTGTTGTGGTGGTAATGGTGGTAGCTTTCTCAATGCATATTTCTCTATTTCCTCCGACAATTAAACAACTATTAGAGTACATATTGAACCTAACTATAACTATTAGAGTATATATTGAACCTAACTATAACTATTAGAGTATATATTGAACCTAACTATAACTATTAGAGTACATATTGAACCTAACTATAACTATTAGAGTACATATTGAACCTAACTATAACTATTAGAGTATATATTGAACCTAACTATAACTATTAGAGTATATATTGAACCTAACTATAACTATTAGAGTATATATTGAACCTAACTATAACTATTAGAGTACATATTGAACCTAACTATAACTATTAGAGTACATATTGAACCTAACTATAACTATTAGAGTACATATTGAACCTAACTATAACTATTAGAGTACATATTGAACCTAACTATAACTATTAGAGTACATATTGAACCTAACTATAACTATTAGAGTATATATTGAACCTAACTATAACTATTAGAGTATATATTGAACCTAACTATAACTATTAGAGTACATATTGAACCTAACTATAACTATTAGAGTACATATTGAACCTAACTATAACTATTAGAGTACATATTGAACCTAACTATAACTATTAGAGTACATATTGAACCTAACTATAACTATTAGAGTATATATTGAACCTAACTATAACTATTAGAGTACATATTGAACCTAACTATAACTATTAGAGTATATATTGAACCTAACTATAACTATTAGAGTACATATTGAACCTAACTATAACTCCTCATTGTTTTAAAGGCGGGATGGTTGGGTTTTTTTAGCACTCCCTTCTCCCTCATGTTGAACCCCATTAGTTTTCAGATTTAAGACATTCGGCCCATTTGTTTGGCGAATTTAAGGCCTTTCGACCCATTGCTTTGCCAATATTAGGGCCTTTCGTGTCATTTAGGTGTCGATTTTTTTCCAGGCGAGCGATAGCGACCCTGTAGTCTAGGAGGAAGCGGCCTTTGGCCGCGATTTTTTTTTTCTATCGGAAAATGTACAAACTTATCTAAAAGGGGGATCTTGGGGATAGATATTAAAGCTTGATGAAGGTCTAGGGAGGTAAATTGAATACATAATTACTAAATATATACATTTATCAATAAATAAAGCCTACCCTCCTTGACTGCCACGTTATCCACATCAACTACCGTTACCTGATATATATAATCCAACCTTCCACAAGCTATATATATAATCGAACCTTCCACAAGCTATATATATAATCCAACCTTCCACAAGCTATATATATAATCCAACCTTCCACAAGCTATATATATAATCCAACCTTCCACAAGCTATATATATAATCCAACCTTCCACAAGCTATATATATAATCCAACCTTCCACAAGCTATATATATATAATCCAACCTTCCACAAGCTATATATATAATCCAACCTTCCACAAGCTATATATATAATCCAACCTTCCACAAGCTATATATAATACAACCTTCCACAAGCTATATATATAATCCAACCTTCCACAAGCTATATATATAATCCAACCTTCCACAAGCTATATATATATAATCCAACCTTCCACAAGCTATATATATAATCCAACCTTCCACAAGCTATATATATATAATCCAACCTTCCACTAGCTATATATATATAATCCAACCTTCCACAAGCTATATATAATCCAACCTTCCACAAGCTATATATATAATCCAACCTTCCACAAGCTATATATATAATCCAACCTTCCACAAGCTATATATATAATCCAACCTTCCACAAGCTATATATATAATCCAACCTTCCACAAGCTATATATAATTCAACCTTCCACAAGCTATATATATATATAATCCACCTTCCACAAGCTATATATATAATCCAACCTTCCACAAGCTATATATAATCCAACCTTCCACAAGCTATATATATAATCCAACCTTCCACAAGCTATATATATAATCCAACCTTCCACAAGCTATATATATATATATAATCCAACCTTCCACAAGCTATATATATAATCCAACCTTCCACAAACTATATATATATATATAATCCAACCTTCCACAAGCTATATATATAATCCAACCTTCCACAAGCTATATATATAATACAACCTTCCACAAGCTATATATATAATCCAACCTTCCACAAGCTATATATATAATCCAACCTTCCACAAGCTATATATATAATCCAACCTTCCACAAGCTATATATATATAATCCAACCTTCCACAAGCTATATATATAATCCAACCTTCCACAAGCTATATATATATATATATATAATCCAACCTTCCACAAGCTATATATATAATCCAACCTTCCACAAGCTATATATATAATCCAACCTTCCACAAGCTATATATATAATCCAACCTTCCACAAGCTATATATATAATCCAACCTTCCACTAGCTATATATATATAATCCAACCTTCCACAAGCTATATATATAATCCAACCTTCCACAAGCTATATATATAATCCAACCTTCCACAAGCTATATATATAATCCAACCTTCCACAAGCTATATATAATCCAACCTTCCACAAGCTATATATATAATCCAACCTTCCACAAGCTATATATATAATTCAACCTTCCACAAGCTATATATATATATATAATCCACCTTCCACAAGCTATATATATAATCCAACCTTCCACAAGCTATATATATAATCCAACCTTCCACAAGCTATATATATAATCCAACCTTCCACAAGCTATATATATAATCCAACCTTCCACAAGCTATATATATATATATAATCCAACCTTCCACAAGCTATATATATAATCCAACCTTCCACAAACTATATATATATATATAATCCAACCTTCCACAAGCTATATATATAATCCAACCTTCCACAAGCTATATATATAATACAACCTTCCACAAGCTATATATATAATCCAACCTTCCACAAGCTATATATATAATCCAACCTTCCACAAGCTATATATATATAATCCAACCTTCCACAAGCTATATATATAATCCAACCTTCCACAAGCTATATAATCCAACCTTCCACAAGCTATATATATATATATATATAATCCAACCTTCCACAAGCTATATATATAATCCAACCTTCCACAAGCTATATATATAATCCAACCTTCCACAAGCTATATATATATAATCCAACCTTCCACAAGCTATATATATAATCCAACCTTCCACAAGCTATATATATAATCCAACCTTCCACAAGCTATATATATGATCCAACCTTCCACAAGCTATATATATATATATAATTCAACCTTCCACAAGCTATATATATAATCCAACCTTCCACAAGCTATATATATATATAATCCAACCTTCCACAAGCTATATATATAATCCAACCTTCCACAAGCTATTAGTTCCGCCATTGTCACTCTATACACCGGTCACCATATACACCCATTCATCACGTCACCCACAATACAGGGCTTATTTACTTCCTCGGTCCTTATCTCATTTTGTGTTCTATGTGAGTGAGGGAGACAAAAGGCAGAACTGTCTAATGATAGCCAGAATAAAGTGTCACCCTGCGTCCTGGTCCTGAAGGGGTTATTAAAGTGTCCACAACAGTCACGTGGGGCGACATGTGCGCCATCTATCGGTTGCCAGGCAGGGGTGTCCAAGGTGTCGAACCGGGGCACTGAGAAATACAGACCGGTTAAGGGGAGGCAGTTGTTTTTTCGAGTCCTCCTCCTCCTCCCTCATGTTTAGCCCTATTAGTTATGAGATTTCAAGACATTCGCCCCATTAGTTTGGCGATTTTCAGACCTTTTGCCCCATTTCTTTGCCAGTTTTAAGACCTATCGTGCCATTTAGGTGTCGATTTTTCTCCTGGCGAGCGATAGCGAGCCTGTATACGAAAAGGAATCTGCCTTTGGCCGGGATATTTCTCTACCGAAAAATGTACAAATTGATATCGAAGGGGGGTCTTGTGGGTGTTTTTTTAAGCTTGATAGGGGTTTAGAGAGCAAACTAAACCCCTTCCTTAAACCATTGAGCCGAACCAGTAAATTATGCTGCACAATACCGTCAGAGCTCCCTTACATATGAGAAGGAATACAGGAAAATTTTCGTGATATATTTTGTTTGTTTTTTTTTTTTTATAATTTCCGAAGACATACTTAGAACTATAATGCTAAACCTTAAATTTAAATAATAATTACTAAAATGAAGAGACTGACAAGGAACTAGCTCTGACTAGTGTGTCGGTAGGTAGCCAGGTAGGGTTTTTATCACGGGTGGGTATCGCATGGCGGGCCGGTTTCCAGTGATCCAGACGTCAAGAGACAAAAAAAAAAAAAAAAAAAAAAAACTATACTCTTGTTTCTTTTCAATAGGAGCGTTCAATCTGTAGACAAGCTTGCCAGATGTCACCAGATTCGCCAATTATCTTAAGGGGAGGTATTTAGTTTGTTCCCTACTTTTTCATCAAGCTTAAAATTACATCCCCTAGACCCCCTTTCAAGATAAATTTGTACATTTTTCGATAGAAAAATGTCCAGGCCGGAGGCCGGTTGCTCTTAAATTACAGGCTCGCTATCGCTCGCCAGGAAGAAATCGACACCTTAACGGCACGAAAGGTCTTAAAATTGACAGCAATGGGGAAAAATGTCTTAAAATATCCAAACTACTAGGGCGAAGGTCTTAAAATCTCAAAAGCAATGGGGCTAAACATGAGGGAGAAAGGGGTCCAGAAAAAAATCCCTCAAGTGGATATCTCCCCTTAATAACATATTTCTATGTGTTATATTTCTATGTATAAGATAACGGAGAGGAACAGAACTTATGTGGGCGACTGTACATAGATAATGGATGAACAGGTGGATGAACAACAACAACAACAACAGGTGAATGAAGAGGTGAATGTGTGGATGAATTAAAAGGGGACTAGATCTTATGGTTGACTAGTTAGGTGGAAAGATTGATTCGAATAGGCAGGCTTAGATAGATAGATGTATTGATAGATAGGTAGACAACATTTCGATACCTTCAGCACAACCATCACCACCACTAACATCACCACCACCATCACCATCACCATCACCCCATCTGTCCTCTACTAACTTCCTAATCCTGCCACGGACATTAGTTCCAGGGCAGTAATTCCCTTTCCAATGTTCCCTTACCCACTCTAAACCACTGTTTGGACACTTGATCCTCAGTGTTTTGGAGGACAAGCAACCTAGAAGGATCACTAGATCTGTTGTTGCTTGATTTCCTTGGTACTCCTTTGTACCCTATTCTACACCACTAAAATTATCACCACCACCATCACCACATATAGTCACCTACCAAAACCTCCAACACGTCCACACCATTATCACCACCACTAACATCACCACCACTAACATCACCACCTCCATCACCATCCCCCTACTATCGTCACCAACACATCTACACCACTAACATCATCACCACCACCATCACCACATATAGTCACCTACCAAAACCTCCAACACGTCCACACCATTATCACCACCACTAACATCACCACCATCACCACCACTATCACCACCATTAAAGTCGTGCGAGGCTAACCAGTCAGAGAGCTCTCCCTCCCCCCCCCCCCCCCACCATCCTATCCTCGCAAAGGACCTATGCAACGAATAATTTGATGCCCCCATGCCAATCATTCGTGTGTGTGTGTGTGTGTGTGTGTGTGTGTGTGTCAGTATAGATAAAATATCTTCTTTATTTCTTATATTTATTTTGCAATGTGCAATTTACAAGCAGTTGTAGTGATGAAGTGTTGATGAAGAATGTTATCCGAACTCGGCGACGTAATTATAATTATAATTATGCATTTAATATATTGTTAATGTGGATAAATTATAAAGGTGTACAGGAATAGACTTATCAAAATAGTGTATCTGCGAGTCAGTCACAGGATTGGTTCATGATATAAGCCAATAGGAGCTTACATGGAAGACATTATAAACGGTGCCTTGCTTGGTCGGACCCTCCTATGGATAATTGCTTTTGTTCTCTGCCGGGTTAAGGGGGGTGACCTGTTTTGGTTCCGTCCTTTTCTATCTTTCTCTGGCTTGTATCCATTCGGCCCCATTCAGCCAACTATTTTAAGACGTTTATCCCCATCTAGGTGTCGATTTCTTCCTGGCGAGCGATAGCGAGCCAGCATTATATGAAGAAATCCGGCTTCGCCGGAGACATTTTTCTATCGAAAAATTTACAAATTTAGCCTGCTGTCAACCACAAATAAAAAATATGCTGGCTCGCTACCGCTCACCAGTAAAAAATTGACACCTGAATGGGGATAAACGTCTTAAAACAGTCGGCTGAATGGGGCCAAATGGATACAAGCCAGAGAAAGATAGAAAAGGACAGAACAAAAACAGGTCACACCCCTTAACCTGATGTGATTTTAACACCACTACCATAAAAACTACTATTGTCATGTTACTGTACTCTCTCTGTCTCTCTGTCTATATTAATTTATCCATCTTACTACCACCACCATCTCCACCACCACTACCATCACCACCGTTACCCGAACACATCATCAACATGTTTTTGCATACTCCAGCATCCCCCCCCCCCCCCCCCCCCACCGCTCTCTCTCTCTCTCTCTCTCTCTCTCTCTCTCGTGACCTTAACACCCTTCAACCACGCCCAAGTTCAGCTCATCTTAACCTGTATTAATATTCGACAAGCATATTATTAACCCTTTGAGTACGGGTGACATCCTTCATTATGTTCTGGCAACTATTAGAAGATATTATTTAGGTTGGGAAGGACATCTACCCATTATTAGGTTACAGACTATCCTAATTAATCCATTTAGCTACCACAGATCCTTCCTAAGCTGAATACAATCGCCTAATTAGTAGCCAAGATATATGATGATACTGAATGGGTTAAAGGGTTGAGCCGGTATCACAGGAGCAAATTTTTACCCTCAACATTTATCCTCAACACTGATCTGGCAGCTTAGGAAGTCAACAGTTTAACTCCTTCAGCACGTTGACGTAATTTGTATCTGGTTCTTCCATAATTAAGACATAGGTGAGGTCCACGATTTTTTTTGAGTGAGTGTACAGTTAGTTAGATAGTTAGCTAAAATAGGACTTCAGAGGCTATCAACCCTTCTGGATTATTAAGCCAGCACACTGCAAGTCAAGTACATTTTCAGGACTGGAGCCCCTTGTCGAGAACCCCAGTCCCTTCGTGAGTGCACAGTACAACAGGAAGTAGTTAGGGTGGGGTGGGGGTGGAGGGAGGAGGGGAGGGGGTAAGGAAGAAGGACCGTATGTGTGTTCATTGTTTGGTTACGTTATGGGGAAGTATACAGTTGAGTGTGCTGGACTCAACCGTTATTTTGTACTTAATGGAGACTTTAAGACCTTTCGCCTCATTATTTTGGCGATTATAAGACACCCCATTAGCCCCTCGAGGATGATTTTGACAGTTGATCTTGGCTATCATTAGACGATTTTATGCTGATCATGAAGGACCTCCATGAATCTAAGGGGCCCAAACCAACTCAGTTGTGTTATAAGCAGTTAAAATGCGACATAATCCTCATGAGGTTAAAGTGTCGATGGGGGGGGGGGGGGTAGCGAGCATTTTTTTTTTTTTTTAAGAGACAATGAACGGAGGAAGGAAAACACAGATAAAACAAAAAGGTCCATGAGCCTAAAGGCATCCTCCATTCATAAAATGTTTGTAACAACTGGATTTAAACTTTTGTAGATTGTAAGTTTGTGGAAAGCAACTCGAGGGAAGTGAATTCCAAAGAGTAGTAGTTCTAGGGATAAATGAATTTTGATAAGCAGAAGTTCTGCATTGTGGAGGAGAAAGTGTAAATTCATGGGCGCTCTCAGCTGCCCTAGTTCTACGGGGAAAGATGTGGAGAGGCGGCACAATTGAAGCAAGTTCCTCGGAACAATTGCTGTGAAAATATCTGTAGAATAATGCAAGGGATGCAACGTTTCTTTGTATGGATAATGTAGGAAGGTCCTGTGTGATTGCAGGGTTATTGATTAATCTAATAGCTTTATTTTGAATTGTGTCCAACTGCCTCAACGCAACCACTCCACTTCCACCCCACAGAGGTGAACAGTAATCCATCTGAGAACGCACATGACTTTTATATATTACGGCCAACTGCTCGTCAGTGAAGAATTCTCGAACTCTGTACAGGAGTCCCAGTTTTTTAGAGGCATTCTTAGCAATGCTTCTAACATAATGTGTCCAGCTCAAGTTAGTAGTTAATGTTACACGAGAATGTCAATATTAGGGGAAGTGGGAATATTTACATCATTAAAAGATATATGGGAGTCAGTGAGATTCTGTCGGTTAGAAAATTGAATGTACTTGGTTTTCTGTGCATTAAAGGAAACTAGATTCTTTTGTCCCGATTCATTAATTCTAGAAAGGTCCTGGTTCAGAGAAATTGCAGTGTTTATTTTTGAATTTATAAGATCGGGTTGGGTGAAAGAATTGGTAAATGTGAAGGAACTGTGGAGTGTTGAGTCATCTGCGTAGGAATGTATTGGATTATGAGTGGTAGATATGAGATCATTGATATGAATGAGGAACAGAGTTGGGGCCAAAACTGATCCCTGGGGAACACCAGCATTTATTGAGTGAAATTGAGAATAAAGGCCATCTACTATTACACATATTTTTCTGTTATGAAGATAAGAAGAAATTAGTGGAACTAATGATGCAAGGCCGTAGTGTGACATCTTCGACAATAAGGATTGATGCCAGACTCTATCAAATGCCTTTGATATATCCAGTGCTATTGTATGTGTTTCACCATGTTGGTCTGTAGCTTGGTTGATTTGATGCGTAAAAAGGCAAAGAATGTCTGCAGTTGATCGACATCGTCTAAAA
Organism: Paralithodes platypus; assembly: GCA_032716605.1. Classification (NCBI taxonomy): domain Eukaryota; kingdom Metazoa; phylum Arthropoda; class Malacostraca; order Decapoda; family Lithodidae; genus Paralithodes; species Paralithodes platypus. The sequence goes on along the minus strand of CM064555.1, from coordinate 21,727,647 downwards.
CCATATTGCCTATCACTGATTAATTTATTATTCTCAAGATGCTTAATTATGTGATTATTTAATATAATTTCAAAGACTTTACCAAGAGTGGAAGTTATAGCTATTGGTCTGTAGTTTGATGGATCTGAAGAGGCACCTTTTTTAGGAACTGGATGGATGTTTGCTTCTTTCCAGGGTACTGGGAAGCATGAGGTATGAGTACACAGACGGAAACATTTTGCCAATACAGGAGCGAGCACCAAGGAGCAATTCTTAAGTACTATTGGAGGAATTTCATCTGGACCAGGAGCCTTATCTACTGAGAGATTCTGCAAAATAGTTTTGACATGTCTGGTGTGGATCTTAAGTGAGGGAATTTCAGGCGAATTAAAATTAAGTACAGGGACATCTTGATTTATTTCATCTAAAGTTGAGTTGGTGGAGAAAATATCCGCAAGAAGGTTAGCTTTACCTCGTGGGTCACTTATAAGATTGCCAGTCGGAGATTTTAATGGTGGAATGGATGAAGCAGTAGTGAAGTTGGATTTGAATGAGTTAAGAGTAGACCAAAATATTTTGTTATCATTTGGATTATTTAGGAGAACTACAGAAAGAGAATGCGTACATATTTAGTTTGAAGGGTTCTCGGTGCGTTTTATAGTATGAAGGGGAGGCATTTTTCTTAGTCTAGGGGGCAAACTATAACAGAAGGTAGGGGAAGAGGGGAGGGGTGAAGAAGAGGGGGCGAAGAGCAATGGTGGAGGAGAGGAGGAAGGAAGAAGAGGGGGCAAGGAGGGACTAGGGGGGGGGGGGGTGAAGGAGGAGGGACGAGGAGCAATGGTGGGGGAGGGGGGGGTGAAGGAGGAGGGGCAAGGAGCAATGGTGTGGGAGGGAGGGGGGAAGAGAGGTGGCAAGGAGGGATTGGGGAGGGGGTAAAGGAGGAGGGGCGAGGAGTAATGGTGATGGAGGGGGAAAGAGAGGGGGCAAGGAGGGATTTTGGGGGAGGGGCTAGGAGCAAGGTGAGGGAGGGGGGAGGGAAGGAGAGGGGGAAAGGCGGGATGGGGGGAGGGGGGTAAAGGAGGAGGGGTGAGGAGCAATGGTGGGGGAGGGGAAGGAGAGGGGGTCAGGAGGAGGGGCAAGGAGCAATGGTGGGGGAGAGGGGAAGGGAAGGAGAGGGGGCAAGGAGGGATAGTGGGGGGGGGGGAAGAGAGGGGGCAAGGAGCAATGGTGGGGGAGGGGGGTAGGGAAGGAGAGGGGGCAAGCAGGAATTGGGGGAGGGGGGGGGGGGGGGGAGGAGGGGGCGAGGAGCAATTGTGGGGGAGGGGGCAAGGAGCAATGGGGGGGGAGGGGGGGAGAAGGGGTAAGGAGCAATGGTGGGGGGGGGAGGGGGAGAGAAGGACCGTATGTTTCTTCATTGTTTGGTTACGTTATGAGGAAGTACTGTAGCTTAGCAGTGTTGCCAATTTAGCTACTTGCCCGCTAGATCTAGAGGTATTTACTTCTACCTAGAGGCACATTTTTACGTCTAGCGACATTAATTCTAGCGGTATTCTGGAGATTTGAGCCATATTAAAGTGATATTCTAGAGATTGTGGCATTATTCTAGCGATTTTCGGCTTTTACGTACCATCTAGCAGACTTGATTTGGTAACCCTGTCTAAGCTTGTACTGCACGCCAACGGGAGTTTTAGTAGGCCTATTTAGTTTATTAAGCCTTTGGCTGCGGCTATGTTTGGGCTATTTAGGGCACATTCAGGCACTCCTGAATGATAAATCAAGCATCTGCATTAAATGAAGTGTATTCTGCCGAAAACTAGGCGAAAATAGCTTCAAAATGACACCAGAACGGACCCTGTACGTGGTCTGGTTCACCCGCAGTGGTCCCAGTGAAACGCGGGAACCCCGCTATTATGTAACACTCGCTCGCTTGGCTACACTGGTGAGAGAGACAGAGAGAGACCCGCGCGAGACACAGCCTAGCAGTGAGCCGCTCTGTGCTCTGAGGGTCGGAGGTGGGCCCCTCACGCTCCCACCCACTGACACTCTATTTTTAAGTTTTTTACAGGCTTTTAAAGCCTGGAAATTGCTGTAACTTGCCAAAACATTCCAAAACGTCACCCACAGCGAAAGGGTTAAGGGAGCTCAGACGGTATTGTGCAGCATAATTTAATGGTTCGGCTCAATGGTTTAAGGAGGGGGTTTAGTTTGCTCTCTAAACCCCTATCAAACTTTAAAAAAATACCCACAAGACCCCCCTTCGATATAAATTTGTACATTTTTCGGTAGTAAAATGTCCCGGCCGAAGGCCGATTCCTCTTCAAATACAGGCTCGCTATCGCTCGCCAGGGAAAAAATCGACACCTAAATGGCATGAAAGGTCTTAATATTGGGAAACGAATGGGGCAAAAGGTCTCAAAATCGCCAAACTTATGAGGCGAATGTCTTGAAATCTCATAACTAAAAGGGCTAAACATGAGGAGGAGGAGGACTCGAAAAAACAACTTCCTCCCCTTAAACTGACACGTGGACTGGCATGAATAATTGTTGTTTTCCTAACCTGATCCTCAAGTTTGGGCACCTATATTTCGGGACGCCCTGTGTGTGTGTGTGTGTGTGTGAGAGAGGGAGAGTGTGAGTGAGAGAGAGAGAGTTTGTGTGAGTGGGTGGGTGGGTGGGTGGGTGGGCGAGTGAGCGAATGAGAGAGAGTGAGAATGAGTGAATGAGAAACCGTGTGTATGTGTATGTGTGTGTACTGTGCGTTATTCCCCGTTCCTTTGTGCTTGATGTGGAGTGTTTTAGTGCCTGTTCAGTGAGTGCTTGTTCCCACGACTGTCACAGCACTAGGGTGTTAAAATGACACTGTGAAATGAGCAATGATTGTAGGGCTGTCTGTCTGTCTTCCTGTCTGTGGATAGATAGATAGATCGATAGATATAATAGATATAATAGATATAATAGATAAGTATAAGCAAAAATGTGTGCA
>CM064555.1:21709685-21719685 GCA_032716605.1 Paralithodes platypus | reverse complement strand
AAAAAAACACCCCCAAGATCCTCCTTCAAGATAAAATTGTACATTTTTGATAGAAAAGTGTCATGGCCAAAGGCCGGTTTCTCGTGAATTACAGGCTCGCTTTCGCTGGCCAGGAATAAAATGGACACCTAAATGACACGAAATGTCATAATATTAAAACAAAAGTGGGGAGAACAGTATTAATAGCTGAACTAATGGGCCAAACAACAGATGTCGGAAAACTAATGGGGCTAAACATTTGGGAGACAATATGTCGAAAAACTAATGGGGCTAAACATTTGGGAGACAATATGTCGAAAAACTAATGGGGCTAAACATTTGGGAGACAATATGTCGAAAAACTAAAGGGGCTAAACATTTGGGAGACAATATGTCGAAAAACTAAAGGGGCTAAACATTTGGGAGACAATATGTCGAAAAACTAAAGGGGCTAAACATTTGGGAGACAATATGTCGAAAAACTAAAGGGGCTAAACATTTGGGAGACAATATGTCGAAAAACTAAAGGGGCTAAACATTTGGGAGACAATATGTCGAAAAACTAAAGGGGCTAAACATTTGGGAGACAATATGTCGAAAAACTAAAGGGGCTAAACATTTGGGAGACAATATGTCGAAAATCTAAAGGCGCTAAACATTTGGGAGACGGGGGTCTAGAAAAACGACCCATCTCCCCTCAAGAGCGCTTTTACCGTCAACTTAACCCCTTCAGTACCATGACGCCTTATTACTTTTGATTCTGGCTATAATTAGATGAATTTATGCAGCTTAAGAAGGATCTATGTTACTAAGAGGGTTTATTGAGATCGTATTTACCCGTTTAAGTTGTATAGGTAGTTAGGTACATTCAAGTTCTATATATACATCTTGGGTACATTAAACAATATAGAACATTTTCTAATGGTAACAACAATATGATGAACATTTGGTATTGGTGGTGAAGGCGTTAGTCATCCACAACATTAATTATATATTAACTATACACTGGTATCGGGATGGATAATATACACTGGTATCGGGATGGATAATATACACTGGTATCGGGATGGATAATATACACTGGTATCGGGATGGATAATATACACTGGTATCGGGATGGATAATATACACTGGTATCGGGATGGATAATATACACTGGTATCGGGATGGATAATATACACTGGTATCGGGATGGATAATATACACTGGTATGCGGATGGATAATATACACTGGTATCGGGATGGATAATATACACTGGTATCGGGATGGATAATATACACTGGTATCGGGATGGATAATATACACTGGTATCGGGATGGATAATATACACTGGTATCGGGATGGATAATATACACTGGTATCGGGATGGATAATATACACTGGTATCGGGATGGATAATACACTGGTATCGGGATGGATAATACACTGGTATCGGGATGGATAATATACACTGGTATCGGGATGGATAATATACACTGGTATCGGGATGGATAATATACACTGGTATCGGGATGGATAATATACACTGGTATCGGGATGGATAATATACACTGGTATCGGGATGGATAATATACACTGGTATCGGGATGGATAATATACACTGGTATCGGGATGGATAATATACACTGGTATCGGGATGGATAATATACACTGGTATCGGGATGGATAATATACACTGGTATCGGGATGGATAATATACACTGGTATCGGGATGGATAATATACACTGGTATCGGGATGGATAATATACACTGGTATCGGGATGGATAATATACACTGGTATCGGGATGGATAATATACACTGGTATCGGGATGGATAATATACACTGGTATCGGGATGGATAATATACACTGGTATCGGGATGGATAATATACACTGGTATCGGGATGGATAATATACACTGGTATCGGGATGGATAATATACACTGGTATCGGGATGGATAATAGTAGATTAAAGTTACGAATGTACAGTATTTCAGAATTTGCCAGATCAGAGTTGCAAAAAAAAAAAAAAAAAAAAAAATATATATATATATACAGTATATACCGTATATATATATATATATATATATATATATAATATATATATACGGTTATATATATATATATATATATATATATAATATATATATATATATATATATATATATATATACGTATATATATATATATATATATATATATATATATATATATATATATATAGGCCTATATATATATAATATATATATATATATACCGGTATATATATATATATATATATATATATCTATTTATATATATATATATATATAATATATATATATATATATATATGTATATAATATATAAATTATATATATATATATATATATATATATATATATATATAGAGAGAGAGAGAGAGAGAGAGAGAGAGAGAGAGAGAGAGTGGGGGGTGGGGGATAATAGATAGAGAGTGATAGAGACTGGCACCGTAGCGTGAAGAGAGTGTACCAGTATGTATGTATGTATGTATGTATGTGTGTGGTGTTCATAAAGTTCATCAACACAGTAACCGAGAGGGCCACCTCCACCTGCCCTTCATGGGGAGAGGAGGATGGGGGGAAACAGTGTAGGGGGGGGGGGGGGAGAGGGGGGGAGGTTAAGGGGAGACAGTGAGGACGTAGGGGATGGAGGGGGGGAAAGGGGAAGGGGTAAGACAGTGTGTAAGGGAGAGGGGTAGGGTGGGGGTGACAGAGAGGGGGTCGGGGATTGAGGGGGAGAAAGGGGAGCGGCTGAGAGAGTGTGTAAGGGAGAGGGGAGACAGAGAGTGAGGGTGGGAAGGAAGGAAGAGGGGAAGCGGATTGAGAGAGAGAGAGAGAGAGAGAGAGAGAGAGAGAGAGAGAGAGAGAGAGAGAGAGAGAGAGAGAGAGAGAGAGAGAGAGAGAGATTACTGCACCAGATACAGTGAGATGTTAGCCAAGTAGAAGCGAGTGTAATGGAGAAGTAGATAGTCAAATTAACGTTTACACATATATAATTTTATACTCACTCACTCATGCGTACTATATTAAATTATAGTTAACACATATACTGTATATATATATATATATATATTTTTTTTTTTTGCTCATGAAAATCCGGCTTAGTTGGAAAGGAAAGTAGGAAACCAAAAAGTCTTGCAACACAGGCATCGGGAAGTGAGTTGTTTCTTGAGAGGAAAACGGGAGCATTGTGATTATTGATTGATATATTATTATTGTTAATAAGCCTTTCAGTACAAAGATGTGCATATTAATTTTGATTGTGGTTGTCATTAGATGATGATTACAGCATATGAAGGGTAAATATTACCTCAATTAACACTCTCACTCCCATAGATCCCTCCTAAGTTTAATATATTCCCCTAATAGTAGTGAATGAAATATGAGACATACTGAAAATATTGATAGTACAGTTCTAAGTATTGTTATTATTATTATTATTATTATTATTTTTTTTTTTTTTTTTTTTTCCCATGTTTTTGTTCTCCGAATTCCTGTTCATTATATCAAAATTATATCAAATATTAAACCCCTTCAAGCATATGGCTATTATTTATAGATTTTAATAATGTGATTGCCAGATTATTTTACATAGCTTAGGAAGGAACTCTAGGAATGAAGGGGTTAAGACTCCATTAGCCCTTGAACTCTGACAGCCATTCCCTATACTGAATTAAATCGTCTAGAAGTACAGTAGCTACCATAAAACGAAACATTGAATTTAATAATCTAGAAGTAGCTACCATAATACGAAAACGTATATCAACATCTGAATGAAAGGGGTAACAACAATATTTCTAGCCACCATTTGTGCCCAGGTTTGCGGATGCCATACGTTCGGTGGAAACGTCACCATATATAGAATAACAGATGGTTGTGATTGCAGTTTTGGGGGTTACTATTCAGTGGTTGACTCTGATTCTCTCTTGCTAATAAAATACATACATTTTAATAACTAACTAACTAACTAACTAAATAGATAGATGGATAGAGAGAGAGAGAGAGAGGAATGCAGGAAGAAAAGTATTGCAACAGACAGAAAGAGGAAGTTAAAGGGGGTGGGGGGGGGGGGGGGGGGGGGGGTGGGTATGTTATGTGTAGAGGGAGGGGGGTGAGGTGGGGGGGGGGTTTCTAGGAGGGTGTAGGTAGGGGCTAGACCTGAAGGTGTCGAGAGGGGAGGACAGGCACACTACAGACACACACACAGTGACCACACACACACACACACACACATACACATACACATACATACACAACACATACACACACACACATACACGGGCTTCAAGGAAAAGTCAAGGTGAAGGTTTCTCTTTGCGAGTTCATCAGTACAGTAACCGGGGGGGGGGGGGGTGGGGGGGGGGGGGGGGGGGGGGGGGGGGGGGGGGTGGGGGGGGGTGGGGGGGGAGATGCTACGGTTGGGGAGTATGGAGAGGGAGGAGAGTGGGAGAGATGTTAGAGAGGGAGAGGAGAGCTGGGAGTGAGTGTGGGGGAGTAGGGAGGGGGGAGATTAAGAAGGAGTAATATGATGGAGAGGGAATCAGAGAAGGGGTTTGGATGAAAGGAGAGTGAGAGTAGGCGAAGGAAGTGAGGGGAGAGAGGGGAATGAATGAGGAAGGAAAGGAAGGAGTGAGAGTGGGTGGGGGAGGGGAGAGAGGGGGATGAATGAGGAAGGAAAGGAAGAAGTGAGAGTAAGGGAAGGAAGTGAGGGGAGAGAGGGGATGGATGAGGAAGGAAAGGAAGGAGTCAAGTGGGGGTGGGGGGAGAGGGGGCGTGGGGGGGGGGGGGGGGAGTGGGGGGGAGAGTGGGGGTGCGGGGGGGGGGAGGGAGGAAGGGGGGAATAAATGAGGAAGGAAAGAAAGGAAGGAGTGAGAGGGGATGGGGTTGGGGCAGGAAAGGAGTGAGAGTTGGGGGTGGGGGGGGGGGGGGGAGGAAGGAGTGTGGGTTGGGGGGGGGGGGGGGTGGGGGGGGGGGGGGTTGGGGGGGGGGCGGTGGAGGTGTGGGCAATGATGAGATTGGGGAAATGGGGATGGGGGGGAAGGATGAGAGTGGTGGGTGGTTGGTTTTTGGTGTTTTGTGTTGTTTCAGGAGAGTGAGGATAGCGAAAATTTTCATTCAGAATGTGGATTGTGGTGAGGGTATAGTGTTGGTACAAGTTTATTATATTAAATTGCAGTTTGAGGAGGGTAGGGTATTGGGGAATGGGGTGAGGGGAAATTGAGAGGACGAGTAACACATGAATGGGGGCAAGCAGAAAGGAGGAGGAAATTAGATAAATGGAAGGTAAATGGAGGGAGAACAAGAAGAAGAGGCAGAGGAATATAGGAATATTAGGAAGAAGGGGAAGCAAAATTTTTTTTACCAGAAGAATACGAATACGAGACAAAGAAGGAATAAGGTGAATACAAGATAATTTTACGAAGAAACTAGAGAAAGAAGGAAGCGGAGGAGTAGTGAGGAGGAAGATAAGAAGAAGAAGAAGAGGTAGAGGAGGGGGGTGAGGGGACGGGAGGGAGGGGGAGAAACAGTTACTGGAGTTAGAAAGTCCAATAACATAACATTGAGAGCGGGCAACCCAAGGTGACATTGGGGGGGGGGGGGGGGTGTAGTAGTAAGAATGGGGATATGAATAGGATTGCGATAAATTAATTTCAATTTATATATTTCTCTCTCTCTCCTCCGTCTCTCCTCTCCCGATCGACCTCCCTCATCCTCCCTCCTCCATCGTCGATCTCTCTCATCCCACTCCGGCGCATCGCTCATTCTCCACCTTCTCTCCTCTCCTCCTCTCTCTCCTCTCTCTCTCCTCTCTCCTTCTCTCTCGTCGTCCTTCTCCTCCCCTCCTCGTCGTCCACCCTCCTTCCTCCTCATAATCTCAATCTCTCTCCTCTCCGTCCTCGTCTCTCTCCTCTTTTTTCTCCTCCTCTCTCTCTCTTTTTTTTTTTTCTTTCTTCTATGTGATGTGAGGGAGGCAAAAGGCAGAACTGCCTATAGCGAGTTGCCTCCCCCATAGCTGGAAGAGTGACCAGGGCCAAAATCAAGGGGACGTTCGAACCAAAATGGCCTGGACACAGACAACGGAGTTTGAAGCAATTTAATAAGGTCATAGGAAAGAGGGAAGTAACTGATTCTGGTGCAGAGAGTTCCCAGAGCTCAGCTGTTGAGAGGAGAAGGACAGTTTGGAGAGTAACGTTTTTTCACTCTTGGGTTGGAGAGTTGCACAGAGTATGGGTGGGATTGAGTTGCAAAAGAACGGGTACCAACGTGCCCCATACTACGTAAAGGAGGTGGTATACACTGGGAAGGCTCTGAGGAACATGCTTATTATAGTAGCGAATAGAATAGCGAGATTAATATATATAACTATATATACCGGGTATTATTATATCTATAATATATATATATATATACAGTAATGTATATCACTGTCACAGTATAATGGACATACAAATGGGAAGTTTACAACAAATTATAACTAACAAAAACAAAACAAAAACCTAAAATTATATCTAGAGCAATAACATGTGTAAATTGAAATCCACAAATTATTGGTCCAAATAAGAAAATGCCCAATTAGTACTCGTTAGTGATTGAAAGAAGGAACACTGTACGGTGGTTGCTAATGTCCCAGCTGTCATTACGGATTGGCTCGCTGCCATCTGTTGCTGTATGAATGTTCTGGCCATATGTTGAATAAGGGTGGGCAAGGTAGATATCCAGTGTTTGTATATCTCACTCGAAACGAATAAATCCAGTTTTTTTTTAGACAATTGCCGATACCAATTATTGATCACAACAGACGCGGTGACGAGACACATCACGTTATTAGCGGCGCGAAAACTGTACACCAATAAAGGGTATAAGATAGACGAGATACATAAACTCTGAAAGTATATTGGTAAGGATAAAATCATTTGATAATCTTTTGGGGTAAATTGTTATAGCTAGATAAAGGGAAATTATTATGGACACTTTTAAATTACCCCTTTTCGTACCTTCTTGATGGGCAGATTGTCTATGTATTTTCTTCTTTCTTTACTTCTTCTTCTTCTTTCTTCTTCTTCTCTTCGTTTAGGTGTCGTCCCTCCCCTAGACCTCCCATCAGCCTTAAAAAAGATCTCCAATACCAAACTCCTCCCAATAAACCGGCCCCACCTCCTTCGGACATAAAATTTTGTTTCCTTTTTTTTTAGGGTTTTTTAGGGGGTTAGCCACTTCCTTCCCTCCCCCTCCCCCCCCCTCCTAAATTACAGGCTCGCTAAAATCGGGCTCGCTAAAGAAAAAAAAAAAAAAAACGACAGACACCTACATGGCACGAAAGGAGTGAAGGTGTCATAAACGATTTTTAAACTTAAACTTTGCAAAGCAACCCGAAATGGGGCGCAAGGTTTCAAAATAGCCATTACTAATAAATGGATCGAACCGGGGTCTAAATACAAACTAATGGGGGGCGATAATATCTAAACTAATCGGGCGAAGCATGAGGGAGAAGGGGGTCCAGTAAAATAAACCAACCATTCCTGAAGCACCCAATTCATTTTTTAAGACAGATGAATTGATAAGGCTTGAAGGAAGAAAGGAAGAAAGGAATGGGATAAAAAGAAAGGAAGAGAGAATGGAAGGCAAGAGAATGAGGGGAAGAAGGAAGAATGAAAGAGGAACAAGAATAAGGGAAGAAAGAAGAAGAATGAAATGCAAAGGAAACAGAAATGAAGTCAATAATGAAAGGAAAACAACATGAAACAGTTAAAGGAAAACGAAGGAAGGAAGGAAAATGAAAGGAAAAAAGAAGGAAGGAACATGAAATGAAAAACTTGAAGGAAATGATGAAAGGAAATGAATATGCAGGTATAAGGAAGGAATGAATTAAGGGAAAAAAAATGAGGAATCAGAAACGAATGAAATGGAAAAGACAGGAATAAAGAAGTAATAATGAAGGTAAACAGAAGTGAAGAAAGGAAGAAAGAAAGATGGATGGAGGAAGGAAGACAATGAAAGGTAAAGCATAAGTAAGTAAGAAAGAAAGAAAGATAGATGGATGAAGGAAGGAAGCAACTGAATTATGGAAAAGGGGACCAGCCGGAAGGAAGGAAAGAAGGACATGAAGTCATAATGAAAGACGTTAAAAAAAAGTTAAAGCCAGGAAGAAACTGGAAAGCTGCTGTGGTGGTGGTGGTGGTGGTGTTGTGTGTGTGTGGGGGTGGGGGGGTGGGTGTGTGTGTGGGGGGGGGGGGATGAAAGAAGCAATCATAGCTCACATGGCCGTGTTCATTGCGAGAGATATATAGAGAGATAGAGAGAGAGAGAGAGAGAGAGAGAGAGAGAGAGAGAGAGATAGAGAAGAGAGAGAGGAGAGCCAATGTGAGAGGAGAGAGTAAAAGAAACGAACCGAATGAATTCCTTTTCATATGTTCTGTAGCACCACCCCCCCCCCACCTCTCTCTCTCTCCCTCTCATCAGCCAGTCCCCTCCGCCTCCCCCTCGTCTCTCGCCTCCTCCTCCCCTCTCTCCTCCCCCTCTCCGTCCCACTCTCTCGCCCATTCTCATCTCCGTCCTCACTCTCCTCCCTCTCCTCTTCCCCGTGTCTCGCTCCTTCCCTCAATCTCTCCCAGTCCTCTCTCCCCATTCCTCCTCCCCTTCTTCTCTCCGCTGCCCATCCAGTCCATCCGTCTCCCTCTCCTCCGATCATCTCTCCTCCCTCTCCGCGGGTCTCTCTCATCTCTCTCCTCCTCCTCTCTCGCTCTCGTAGCCTCCGCTCTCTCTCTCCCAGCCTCCCCTTCTCCAGTCTCTCTCCTCGCCTCCTCAATCATCTCCCTCTCTATCTATCTATCTATCCTATCTATCTATCTATCCTAGCGATCCCTTTATCTATCGATAGCTATATCTATCCTATCTAATATCTATCTAAATCTCATCATAATCGTTCCCGCAGCAAAAAACAAGAAATTTCCAAGATCATTCAAAAACCCAAGACTAAGCGTAAATTAAGATTGTGATTTTGTTTATCTATTGGTTGTTTATCTATCTATATCTCTAATGTCATATATCTATCTAACTTCCTATCTATCTATCCTATCTAACTCTATCTACTTATGGTAATCGTCCCCCACTCCACAAACCCCCTGAAACTTTTAGACTTCAAACTAAGACAAAGCTAAAATTAAATGTGTAAAATCTTAATGTCTATGATTAGTTAATTTTATCGATTATCTAGGTAATCATCTCTATCTCTCTATCCTCTCCTATCTATCTATCTATTACAGTTATATGATGTGTTTATATCCTTTCTATCTATTTATGCTATATCTACAGTATACAGCTATAGATAGCCATCAACTTTGGCCTATTTGTTCTATCTAATCTATTTATCTATCAATACTATTTTATTTCTTTCCAAATATTTGTTTATCTATCTATGTCACTATCTATGTATCTATCTACCAGTCTACCAGACGCTTCGAATCTCCAGACTAATCGAGCCCTCACAGCGAACGTTAAATACTACATTTTTTTTTTTTTTTTTATATATTACATAAACACTGTATATATTTCCTTAATTTGTTTATATATCTTTTTTCCTGTGCGACTATTCTTTCTATTTAGCTATCTTTGTATTAATATCTATCTACCAGTCTAAGGCTCGTTCGGAATCTTCTCCCAAAAACTTAATATTTCGAGCCCACCACAACACAACGTAACATAACCTATTAATATATGATTAAGAGTAGGATCTATATATTATATATATAATATATAAGTATATATATAATTTTTTTTTTTTTTTTGTTTTTTTTTTTTTTTAAAAATTTTATATTTTTTTTAATTTTTTTATTAATATAAATTTTATTTTTTTTTTTTTTTTTTTTTTTTTGTGTTTTTCTATATTCCATACTTACGTCCTCCCTTCGGGCATAGGGCTGAGAGCCTTAGAAACATTTCACCGCTTTAACAATGAACAGTGAATGCCCGTGAGGTTCTTGTTCCAGTCTATCGAGGTAATGAGACATGTGAAGCA
>CM064555.1:21704656-21709585 GCA_032716605.1 Paralithodes platypus | reverse complement strand
CATTAGATGATGATTACAGAATACATGAAGGGAAAAGGCTAACATATTTACATCAATATTAACACTCGCACTCCCATACGATCCCCATCCTAAGTTTAATAATATTCCCCTGAATAGATATGTGAATGAAAATATGAGAAATGAGACATACTGAAAATATTGATAGTACTAGTTTCTAAGTAGCTTATTATGATTATTATATTAGTATTATTATTTTTTTTTTTTTTTTTTTTTTCCCAATGTTTCTTGTTCTCCGAATTCCTGTTCATTATTATCAAAATTATATCAAAATTAAACCCCCTTCAAGCATATGCGATATTATTTTATAGATTTTAATAATGTGATTGCCAGATGATATTTTTACATAGCTTAGGAAAGGAACTCTAGGAATGAAGGGGTTAAGGGTACTCCATTAGCACCTTGGAACTCTGCACAGAAAAACCATCTCCCTATTACTGAATTCAAAATAGTCGTCTAGACAGTACAGTTAGCCTACCATAAAACGAAACAGTGAATTTAACCAATCTCTAGAAGTAGATACCATAATACGAAAAACGTATATCAACATTAATGAATGAAAGGGCGTTGGTAAGGTAACAACAATTATTTCTAGAACCACCATTTGTGGCCACTGCCCAGGTTTGCGGATGCCCATTACGTTCGGTGTGGAAACGTCACCATATATAGAATAACAGGTCATGAGTTGATTAGTGCCTTCTGTTGATTTAGCAGTTTTGGGGGTTACTATTCAGTGGTTGACTCTGATTCTCTCTTGCTAATAAAATACATACATTTTAATAACTAACTAACTAACTAACTAAATAGATAGATGGATAGAGAGAGAGAGTGAGAGAATGCCAGGAAGAAAAGTATTGCAACCGCCACCAGAAAGAGCGAAGAAGTAAAGGGGGGTGGCGTGCCCGCGGGGCGGAATGTCGTATGGTAGAGAGGGAGGGGGGGGGGGGGGGGGTTTGTTCTAGATTGAGCGTGTAGGGAGGGGGCTAGACTGAAAGGGGAGGAGGGAGAAAGGCACACACACACACACACACACACACACACACACACATACACATACACATACATACACAACACATACACACTCTAACACACATTACAAAGCGGGCTTCAAGGACAAAGCTCAAGGTAAGGTGAAGGGTTTCCTCTTTGCTGAGTTCATCAGCTACAAGTAACCGGGGGGGGGGGGGGGGGGGGGGGGGGGAGGGGGGGGGGGGGGGGGGTGAGAGGGGGGGGGGGGGGGAGAGGGGGGGGGAGGGAGAGGAGATGCGGGAGTGTTTTTTTCTTTATCTGGGGGAGATGCTACGGTTGTGGGGCCACCATTGGAGTATGGAGAGGGAGGAGAGTGGGAGAGATGTTAGAGAGGGAGAGGAGAGCTGGGGCTAGTGTACGGTGTGGGGGCCCCAGTAGGGAGGGAGGAGATAAAGAAGGAGTAATATGATGGAGAGGGAATCAGAGAAGGGGTTTGGATGAAAGGAGAGTTCGAGCGTAGGTAGGCGAAGGAAGGGAGGGGATGGAGCACGGGAGGGGAATGAATGAGGAAGGCAAAGGCAAGGATGGAGAGAGTGGGTGGGGTGAGGGGAGGAGAGGGAGGATGGACATGAGGAAGGAAAGGAAGAAGTGAGAGTAAGGGGAAGGAAGTGAGGGGAGAGAGGGGATGGATGAGGAAGGAAAGGAAGGAGTCAGGGTGGGGGGGGGTGGGGGAGAGAAGGGGAAGAATTTATAAAAGAGGAAGGAAAGAAAAGGAAGGGGGAGAGTGGGGGGTGGGGGAAGGAAGGAGTGAGAGTGGGGGGGGGCGGGGGGGGAAAGGAAGGAGTGAGACTGTGGGGGGGGGGGAAGGAGCTCCAGGTGGGGGGAAGGAGAGAGAACCGTGGGGGGGGGGAGGAAGGAGTGCAGAGTGGGGGGGGGTTGGGAAGGAGTGAGAGTGGTGGGAGGGGTGGGGTCAGGAAGAAGTAGGAGTGATGAGCGAAAATTCAGAATGGGATGTGGGAGGGAGAGTGTGGGAAGAGTTTATGCAGTTTGAGAGGGAGGGGGGCGAGGGGGAGGTGGGGAGGAGGGGGGCAGGCGGCGGAGGGGGTGGGCGGGGGGAGTGGGAGCATGAGCAGGAATCAGAACAAAAATGATATGGGGAGCAAGCAGAAAGGAGGAGGAAATTAGATAAATGGAAGGTAAATGGAGGGAGAACAAGAAGAAGAGGCAGAAGGAAGACGGTGACACAAGAGGAAAGAGGGGGCGGAAGCAAAAATTTTTGTGCATTACAGAGAAGAAGAAGAAGAAGAAGAAGAAGGAATAAGGTGAATACAAGATAATTTAGGAAGAACTAAGAAAAGGAAGCGGAGGAGTAGTGAGGAGGAAGATAAGAAGAAGAAGAAGAAGAGATATAGTGAGAGGGGGGTTGAGGGGGACGGGCGAGGGAGGGGGTGAGAGAGAAGAGAAACAGTTACTGGATTTTTTCTAGAAGAAAGGTCCAATAACATAACACTTGACCCGGAGCGGGCAACCCAAGGTGACATTGGGGGGCAGGAGGGGGGGGGGGGGGGTTGTAGTAGTAAGAATGGGGAGACTTAATGAATAGGATTAGCGCATAAATAATTTCCCAATTTATATATTGCTCTGCTCTCTCCTCTCTCTCTCTCTCTCTCATCGCTCGTCTCTCTCTCTCTGTCCTCTACTATCTCTCTCTCTCTCTCTCTCTCTCTCTCTTTTTTCTTTTTTCTATGTGATTGAGGGAGGCAAAAGGCAGAACTGCCTATAGCGAGTGCCTCCCCCATAGCTGGAAGAGTGACAGGGCCAAAATCAAGGGACGTTCGAACCAAAATGCCTGGACACACGGAGTTTGAAGCAATTTAAGTCATAGGAAGAGGGAAAGACTGATTCTGGGAGAGAGTTCCAGAGCTCAGCTGTTGAGTAGAAGAAAGTTTGAGAGTAACGTTTCACTCTTGGGTTGGAGAGTTGCACAGAGTAGGGGTGGGATTGAGTTGCAAGACGGGTACCACGTGCCCTACGTAAAGGAGGTGGTATACACTGGGAAAGCTCTGAGGAACATGATTATTATAGTAGCGATAGAATAGCGAGATATATATATATATAATATACCGGGTATATATATATATATATATATATATATATACAGTATGTATATACTGTACAGTATATGGACATACAAATGGGAAGTTACAAAATTATACTAAAAAAACAAAACAAAAACATAAATTATATCTAGAGCAAAACATATTGTAAATTGAAATCCACAAATTATTGGTCCAAATAAGAAAATGCCCAATTAGTACTCGTTAGTGATTGAAAGAAGGAACACTGTACGGTGGTGCTAATGTCCCAGCTGTCATTACGTTTGGCTCGCTCTGTGCTGTATTAATGTCTGCCAGATGTTGAATAGGGTGGGCAAGTGTAGGATCATGTTTGTATATCTCACTCGAAACGAATAAATCCAGTTTTAGACATTGCCGATACCAATTATTGATCAAAACATACGCGGTGACGAGACATCACTTATTAGCGCGACTGTACACAAATAAAGGGTATATAGACGATACATAAACTCTGAAAGTATATTGGTAAGGATAAAATAATTGATCTTTGGGGTAAATGTATAGCTAGATAAAGGTAAATTATTATGGACACTTTAAATTACCCTTTTCGTACCTTCTTGATGGGCAGATTGTCTATGTATTTCTTCTTCTTCTTCTTCTTCTTCTTCTTCTTCTTCTTCGTTTAGTTGTCTCCCTAGACCTCCCATCAGCCTTAAAAAGATACCTCCCAATACCCCCTTCGACATAAATTTGTGCATTTTTTAGGCCACTTCCTCCTAAATTACAGGCTCGCTATCGCTCGCTAAGAAAAAAACGACACCTAAATGGCACGAAAGGTCATAAACTTTGCAACGAAATGGGGCGCAAGGTTTTAAAATAGCCATACTAATGGATCGAACGTCCTAAAATATCAAAACTAATGGGGCGAAGCATGAGGGAGAAGGGGGTCAAGAAAAATAACAACCATTCCTGAAGCCCATCATTTTTGACAATGATTGATAAGGCTTGAAGGAAGAAAGGAAGAAAGGAATGGATAAAAAGAAGGAAGAGAGAATGGAAGGAAAGAGAATGAGGGGAAGAAGGAAGAATGAAAGAGGAACAAGAATAAGGGAAGAAAGAAAGAAGAATGAATGAAAGGAAACAGAATGAAGGAAGAATGAAAGGAAAACAACATGAAACATTAAAGGAAAACGAAGGAAGGAAGGAAAATGAAAGGAAAAAGAAGGAAGGAACATGAAAGGAAAAACTTGAAGGAAGGATGAAAGGAAAGAAGATGAAGGTATAAGGAAGGAAGAATGAAGGGAAAAAGGAGGAAAGAAGAATGAAAGGAAAAGACAGGAATAAAGAAGGAAGAATGAAGGGAAACAGAAGGAAGGAAGGAAGAAAGAAAGATGGATGAAGGAAGGAAGAATGAAAGGAAACAGAAGGAAGGAAGAAAGAAAGAAAGATAGATGGATGAAGGAAGGAAGAATGAAGGGAAACAGAAGGAAGGAAGGAAAGAAGGAATGAAGTCATAATGAAAGAAGTTAAAAAGTGAAAGCATGAAGAACTGGAAAGCTGCTGTGGTGGTGGTGGTGGTGGTGTGTGTGTGTGGGGGGGGGGGGGATGAAAGAAGCAATCATAGCTCACATCCGTGTTCTGCGAGAGAGAGAGAGAGAGAGAGAGAGAGAGAGAGAGAGAGAGAGAGAGAGAGAGAGAGAGAGAGAGAGAGAGCAATGTGAGAGAGAGAGTAAAAGAAACAAACGAATGAATCCTTTATCATATAGTTTCTGTAGAGCCCCCCCCCCTCTCTCTCTCTCTCTCTCTCTCTCTCTCTCTCTCTCTCTCTCTCTCTCTCTCTCTCTCTCTCTCTCTCTCTCTCTCT
>CM064555.1:21697156-21699656 GCA_032716605.1 Paralithodes platypus | reverse complement strand
CATTAGTTTAGCGATTTTAAGAACTTTCACCCCATATTAAGACCTTTCGTGCAATTCAGGTGTCGATTTTTTCCTGGCGAGCGATAGCGAGCCTGTAATTTAAGAGGAACCGGCCTTTGGCCGGGAAATTTTTCTACCGAAAAATGTACACATTTATCTTGAAAGGGACTCAAGGGGGTGTAATTTTAAGCTTGATGGAGGTCTAGGGAACAAACTAAATACCTGCCCTTAACCTTATATGATTCTGGCTATTCCTAGACGATTCTGGCTATTCCTAGACGATTCTGGCTATTCCTAGACGATTCTGGCTATTCCTAGACGATTCTGGCTATTCCTAGACGATTCTGGCTATTCCTAGACGATTCTGGCTATTCCTAGACGATTCTGGCTACCCCTAGACGATTCTGGCTACCCCTAGACGATTCTGGCTACCCCTAGACGATTCTGGCTACCCCTAGACGATTCTGGCTACCCCTAGACGATTCTGGCTACCTCTAGACGATTCTGGCTACCCCTAGACGATTCTGGCTACCCCTAGACGATTCTGGCTACCCCTAGACGATTCTGGCTACCTCTAGACGATTCTGGCTACCCCTAGACGATTCTGGCTACCCCTAGATGATTCTGGCTACCTCTAGACGATTCTGGCTACCCCTAGACGATTCTGGCTACCCCTAGACGATTCTGGCTACCCCTAGACGATTTGTATTACGTATTGGATCGACCCCTAATAATTACATAGATTTGCATGGCTATACTGACCACACAGGCCTTACGATCCAAACGAGGTGGCCAGGCATTCATTTAAGTGTGTGTGTGTGTGTCTGTGTGTGTGTGTGTGTGTATGTGTGTGTGTGTGTGTGTGTGTGTGTGTGTGTGTGTCTTGATAGAGGGGAGCAAACTACACTCTGTCATTTAACATTAAGTTCTGAAATCCATATTAATTCAATAGCGTCCTCTCCACTAGATAGATAGATAGATAGATAGATAGATAGATAGATAGAATGATAGACAGGTAGATCGATAGGGTGATAGATAGATAGATAGATAGATAGATAGATAGATAGATAAATAGATAGATAGATAGATAGATAAATAAATAGATAGAATGATAGATAGATAGATAGATAAATAGATGGATTGATCGATAGATATAGGTAGATAGATATATAGATAGATAGATAGATAGATTTAATATAACGAGGCATCGGTGACACAATAGAAAGGAGGCTGAATGCTTGACGAGAGGAGAGAGATGAGGGGGAGGGAGGGGGGTACGATAAAGACATAGATTGATTGATAGATAGATATATAGATGGATACATAGATATAAAGTCAATTCAACATGTGAGGGGGGGGGGGTTACAATGAAGACATAGATAGATAGATATAGATAGCTATAGATAGATAGATAGATACTGTAGATAGATACATTGATATAAAGTCAATTCAACATGTGAGGGGGGCGGGGGCGTTACAATGAAGACATAGATAGATAGATATAGATAAATAGATAGCTATAGATAGATAGATAGATACTGTAGATAGATACATTGATATCAAGTCAATTGAACATGTGAGGAGAGGGAGCGTTACGATAAAGACAGATAAATATATATAGATAAATAGCTATAGATAGATAGATAGAGAGAGAGAGAGAGATAGATTAGATATAAAGTCAATTCAATATGTGGGGGGTGGGGGGGGATTACAACACAAGGGGGCGCTAGGAAATACAAGGGAGGGGGGGGGGGGACTAGGAGAAGGGGAGGGAGGGGGGGGGGGGCGTTGTGAAAGTCTACATTGGAGGTTAAAGTAAAGTCATGCCCCCCCTCCCCCATCCCCCCACACCACCCCCCATCAAAGTCAGGACGTCTGTAAGTCATCTTCAAAAACAGCGCCAATGTCAAGGAAAGTTCCGCCGAGCAAAATAATGAACGGTTCCAATCCCAGTAGTAACGATAACTCGTGTGTAACTATTTTATCAGATCAAATTAATGTTTTTGCTGTACTGCAGACCCGATAGCGTAACCTGGAACTATTATTAGTGGTAGGAAGCAAAAGGAACATAGGTTTATTATTCTGACAAAAGAAAAACAAAAATCATAATAAAAACAAAACAAAAAACACTCACATAGCCTACACACCCACCCACACACATACACTCACACACATACACCCCCACCCACCCACATACACTCACACACATACACCCACCCACCCACCCGCATACACACACATATATACACCCACCCACACACCTACACCCACCCACTCACAGTATCATAATAAAACAACAACAAAAAACATTCGCATAGCCTACACACCCACCCACATACTCACACACACACACCCACCCACCCACCCACCCACATACACACACCCACCCACCCACACACACATCCACACCCACACACATCCACACCCACGCGCACACACACATTCACACCCACGCACACACACATCCACACACACACACACACACACACACACGATGTCT